>KE372816.1:297346-308143 GCA_000418225.1 Zizania latifolia | reverse complement strand
TCCAGAAAACCAAATTCAGGGGCTGGCCCGGAACTTCCGGTCCTACCGGAACTTCCGGATGCTCCAGAACTCCAGAACTTCCGGCTACAGCCGGAACTTCCGATTCCCCCAGAATTTTCTTGGGCACAATTCCATCAGTAATCCCAGATCTCAGGGAAACCGATTTGAAGTAGAGTCCTGGGTTGTTGGGCTCGCCCCTTATTATATAAGGGGGCAAGGCACCCCAAAAGACAAGTTTTTAGCACGTAAGCATCTTAGTCTTCATGCTTTGATGCTTTGTAAGCTTAGATAGTATATAATACACTAAAACACTGGACGTAAGGCTATTATTCATCGAGAGACCTGAATCAGTATAAATCTTGTCTCTTATTTTTTAGAGTTGACTATCGGGTTCGAGAGTGCCATGCTTCTCTAATTCTCTATTCACCACCTCAGATACTCTATTAGGTAGACTGCTCGGCAATTTACCGACACTATTGGTCTAACAATACTTGTCACGTATACTCGTAGCTTATGTTGGTACCATTTTCAAATCTT
The DNA here is from genome assembly GCA_000418225.1 of Zizania latifolia. Lineage (NCBI taxonomy): Eukaryota > Viridiplantae > Streptophyta > Magnoliopsida > Poales > Poaceae > Zizania > Zizania latifolia. Next base: position 307,606 of record KE372816.1, on the reverse strand, counting down.
TTCTTCTGAAATTCCATAGTTTAATAGATATAGACAAATTAGAGATAAACAGTAAATTTTAGTAACCCACATGTTTCAGTGGGATATCGACCCTTGAACCGAGATTTTATAGAACGGTAGAACCTCGCTAAAAAAACTGAAACACCCTCTTCAACAAAGAAAACTAAATCTGTTCCTGCTAAATTTACCTTCGTCTCCTTCGACCAGTCTCAAATGAACAAATTAATAAGCTACTCCGTATAATTTAGTTATGGATTCAGTTCTGTAAACCACGAGGTTTTGTAAAATTTATTTATTGTAACATTATGACCGTACTTAATATAAATGTTAAGTAAAACATATTTATACTCTGAGTTACTAAAATTTAAATCAAATTAAGGTCCCGTTTGATTACAGGGACTAAACTTTAGTATCTGTCACATCGAATGTTTAGATACTATTTTAGAGTATTAAATGTAGACTATTTACAAAACCCATTCATAATCGGTGGATTATTCACGAGACGAATCTAATGAACCTAATTACGCCATAATTTGACAATGTGATGCTACAATAAACATTTGCTAATCATGGATTAATTAGGCTTAATAGATTCGTCTCGCGAATAATCCTCCGATTCTGTAATTATTTTTATAATTAGTTCACGTTTAGTCCTTCAAATTGATGTCCAAGCATTCGATGTGACACGGACTAAACTTTAGTCTATGAAACCAAACGCCCCCTAAAACACACATATTTAAAATGCCAAATATTTTGGACTGAACAGACTACAACTAACCAACCAAAAAGAGATCCCTGTTCAAAAAAATGTGTTCATCTAGGAAGCAGTGCATGATACGCTGCTGATCTCACACTTAAGTTGCTTTGCATTGCTTCATGTAGCTAAGCAACTGCTCTCAACAACAGCTTAACTAAAGTTAATCTCGTTGCTAAAACGCTACAAAATTGCGCACTAACACAGTAAACAAAATTGCACAATTTCACTGTTTGAGAAAATATTCACATAAAAAGATTTGATAATTTGCCATTATTTAAGAAATGTTTTGTTTTTTATCGTCTCGGCTCACGTGTTATTTGTTTAAACAATCTAGTATATCATTATCACATAATAATGATATAATCAAAGAGTTTATTTTAAGAGCAATAAATTATTGATTTTTTAGTCTATATGAAATTACCTCTCTGCCCCTCGCATCCACGTTTGCAGGAAATAAACGCGGCGCGATGGCTGTGGGTCCACGAGAGGGCAAGCCTGCCACGCGTACCCCCGCGCCTGTGACTGACAGGTGGGGCACACCTACGTGTAAGAGCCAATGGAAGGACGCCACGTGTGACGAGAGCCAACGGTTGCCTGCGGAATCGCAGCGGCGCGGCTCGCAATGACACGTGGGCCCTTGTCTGCGGCAGCGGTCGCCGTGCGGGTCCCCGCTCGGGGAGCGGGGTGACGTGGCGGGTTGGCGATCCGTCCGATCGGGAGCACGCAACGGTCGGGATCTCTCTTTGCTTGGCTGCGGTGACCGGGACGGTAAGCGAGAGACCGTGAGACGCCGGGGGAGGAGCGTCGGTGCCGCGGCCACGGCGGCCGGTGAACTGAGTACATTTTCCATATAGGACCTTGTAGGTTTCCAAAATTATATACGCCCTCCTAGGACTCGTTTCACTGTCAATCTCTGGCTCTGGGTGATTTGCACCATTGGCAAGTTTGTAATTGTATTCTTCTACTGTATTATAGGTCTCATCTATCACACAGCATGTATGAACTACAACTTATAAACCTTATAGAATTTGAATTTGAGAACTTATTAGGATGAATTTAAGTTTTTTCGTAGTTTTTTTATTTTCCACTATCAGCTTTTATAACACTAAAACATGAATTAAAATTTTTAGCTAAAATTATTTTTCGTCGTGCCCCTGCTTATAATTCACTGCCAAAAAGTAGTTCATGATCTACGATGGTCATTAAAACCTTTATAACGTGAGAGGTGATATCACCTACACAGAAGGCATCTAATGATATCATTTCTAAACAAGTAAATTAAATCTATATCTGATTTATATGAAATTTTATTATGCACCGGATTATCACCAGCTAACTATACTTTGGGTCTAACCGGTTTGACGGGCAGAATAATAGTGATGTTTAGTAGGTTCTTTACCGTGTGTCTCCTGTGAAGTGTCTAGACTAGGATTTGACTTGAGTTGGATTCTTTTCCATAAATGGTGAGTAACCAATAACGCGGGGACTGAGCTGCAATAATAGGAAAGCGCAAGAATGGTGGAGCGAATATAGCAAGGCTTCCTCAATCCTCGTCAAGGGTGGAAAGAAGAAGAAGAAGAAGCAGAGAGAGAGAGTGCTGCTTCGTTTATAAGCGACGCCAAGAAAGGAGAAGAAATCGGGGTGGAGAGAGGAGAGAGAAGAGAGAAGGCATTTATAGGGGGAGGGAGCAGCGGGAGGTGGAGGGGGAGCGGAGCAGGCGGGTTCGGCCGGCGTCGAGGGGGTCGGGGATGGGGGACTCCGGCGGCTCCGTCGTGTCGATCGACGTCGAGCGCATCTCCTTCGGTGGCAAGGTCCGGACCTACCCCCGCCTCTCTCTCTCTATCTCTCTCCGTTTTCTTGGAAATCCGTGCTGTCTCAGGGATCTCTTCCTGTTCGTCTCGCGGTGTTCGTCGTTTCTTCCGGCGGTTTGGCTGCTCGCATTGGGTTCCCGGGTGTTCGAGAGTCCCCCTGGGCAAAAAAAGATGCGAACTTGGCGGTGTTTATGCCTGTATTTTGGGAGATTTTGTTGGATTCCGTGGGTTGCATTGCTGCTTCCGGTTGGTTGTTTCTTCAGTTATTATTCTTCCCCGTGTCGATTTCTCTAAGGGATTTATCCACGAATTTGCGAGCCCAATCGTATGAGAGTTCATCTCCATGCCTTGCTCCGTATTTCCCCCCAAAAAGACACGCTTTCCACACGCGTTTGTTGCATATTTTTCGCCGCGTTTTCTGCCATCTTCGATTCTGCATGGTGCATTCCGTCACCCGCTGAAGTAACCCTCCCCAAATTCAACCCGCAAGGAGATGAATCTTTCGCCGCGTCGTCTCATGGCGTCTTCAGCCTACGTATGCATGCCCATGTGAAAAATTCTCCCTGCAAAGTTGAACCTTCGGTTCTTGCCTGGTCATATCGTCCGTTGCCCTACCTGTGTCGCTTATAAAATTAAGCTAATTTAGCTCATCAGTCGGCTGCATATGCTCTTAATTGCGCAATTTTAGGCTTTTTAGCACAAAAGAGTCGGACTTGGACGCCCTGGCGTGCTTGCTTCGGTGTCCTAACTACCGCTTTTCTTGTAGCGATTGTTCAGTTCTTCATTTTCCTGTCTGGGTTTGTTAATCATAAACTTGCATATAGTATTTCAGTGTACAGATTACTTCTTCTACGTATGTACGGGAGAAATGGGAACTTCTAGAAAAAAATTGAGTCTGTTTGCATTTTGATGTATTTTGATGTATGGTGCTAACTATTTCCTCCATAGAATCTTCTGTCCTGTTTGACCGTGGACTAGTGTTTGAGTTGGTGGGTAAAAAATATTGAGCGTACTTTACATGTCTCTTTCATGTGAATTTCTCTTGTTTTTAATAGAATACTTGTGGTGTAGCTACTAAACCATCGTGTTTACAATATTTAGGGAAAAGCACAGTGATTTGTATTGGCTGGCCTCTTTCTTCTGTAATGGTGGAGGAATAGCTTGTGGTTTATATTATGTTCTGTAGTACTTTGCTTTGCCCTACAAGAGATGGTTGAAGAATCATCGCTTTAGTTCCACTCATCATAATGAAACTATTATCCACCTTTTCTTTTGTTAGCATCCTGTCAGCTTTTAGTATAATATACAGAAAACAAAGATCCTTCAATCATGAAGTCATCACCTTTGCGTCATCTTGGAGAAATTCTTTCCTTCAAGCGTCAGGGGAGGAGGATTGCCACCTTTTGTCACCCGAAAGAAGCCATAATCTATGTCTTGACCAAGTTTAAAGGACCGTTTCTCTTTGTATGGGTGTTTCTGGGGTGCGCCACGCTGGCTGCTGACATCTTAGTTGTAGTATGGTCACAGGAAGCGCATGACTCCTTAGCTGTTAAGGATTCTGTAGATAAATATATATTTACTTTGATTGGAACACTTATGTTATCCTTGTCTATAAACTTGGGGACTTAATCTGCCTTGTTTCCACTTGAGTGCTGCCATATGGTGCGTTCACTTGTCTCAGACTATCATTGGAATACATCATTCCATTGATTTTCTCAGTATTGTGTTTTACTGTTTTAACCTTTTAGGGTTGTCGAACTGAAAGCTATTTTGATTTCAAGGGTGGTCTTCATTCTAATTAGGATATTCATCTACTCAGGATGTAGACATGTTGTTGGTTTCTCTAGTGATGGCCATGAAATATTCCCTGGATTCCATCCTTCTATCTATTTTGGACATATAAAGCTGGTTGACACATCTGTTTTGTATTTTAGTTAGGACAGGGTTTTTATGACGGTGCTTTAACAGTAATATTTTGTTCAAATGATTTTCACAGTTTTCCTATGCACACAACTTTTTTTTGTGGCTAGCAACATACAGAGTTTTTAATATGTAAGCTAGTGCAGCATCAGCAGATGCAGGCATGCCATTGTATATTTTTTATGTCCTTTGCAACATGCAAACAAAATTCCCGTTATATGCTGTTTTAATTAGTTAAGCCATTCTCGCTGTTTTTCCCTTGTTTGAACAGTGCTTCCACCTTATTGTTTCTTCAGGAACATCATATCCATACAAATCATGGACCTGTGTCTGTTGCGGTGTATGGTGACCATGACAAGCCTGCTCTTGTTACTTACCCAGATATTGCTTTAAATCGTAAGTATGCCAAAATAGTTTAAAGTGCAGAAGTGCTCCCTGCAAATTATTCCAGCAACCCAAAATACATTCATTTAACTCTCTGGTTTCTGTCCAGATATGTCTTGCTTCCAAGGATTGCTCTTCTGCCCTGAAGCTGCTTCCCTGCTGCTTCACAATTTTTGCATTTACCATATCAGTCCCCCAGGACATGAGGTTAGTATTATGCAACTCATTAGCACTACGATCTGCATTTGCCTTAAATGTGACATATTACGTAATCCGCAGTTTTTTTTTCTCATTGTTGCCCTTTTGTGTTCTAATTGAAAATCATGCAGTTGGGAGCAGCTCCAATTTCGCCAAATGTTCCTATACCATCTGTTGATGATTTGGCTGATCAGGTTGCAGATGTTCTCGATTTCTTTGGGTAATGTTCTACCAGATTACCTAAAAAATTGATAAATATCAAATAGTCAAACCCACTTTTGTTGAGTAATTTTTTTGTTATCTGATCAAATTTGCTCTTACCAGGTTAGGTTCCGTCATGTGCTTAGGTGTCACTGCGGGTGCTTACATTCTTACTCTGTTTGCAGTAGGTGTTTCTTCAAAACAATTGTTTTGTGTGTTGCTTGTTCATCAAAACTTATTTTGTTGAACTATGTATTCTTCGTTGCAGGCAAAGTATAGGGAGCGTGTACTTGGTCTTATCCTTGTTTCACCCCTATGTAAAGCTCCCACCTGGACTGAGTGGTTTTATAATAAGGTAACCTTTGGTAAATGGCCTACCATGTTAAATTAAAAATATGATTTATCTGATAAATTCATTTTTAGGTGGCATCCAATTTGTTATATTACTATGGGATGTGTGGAGTGGTGAAGGATGGCTTACTGCAGCGGTACTTCAGCAAGGTATCTAAAATTAGTCTAATTATTCCAATTTCCACATGACATTTCCTTGGCTTTACTTGAACCTTTCCTTGTGGTATCCTCTTATCCTTAGGAAGTGCGGGGATTCTCTGATTTACCTGAATCTGACATAGTGCAGGCTTGCAGAAGTGTAAGTACCACACATAGTTTTTTCTTCCTCTGTTATTTACTCTGCTTTTATTTCGATATATCAAACATTAACTCCTTTTCTACCTATATTGTAGTTGCTAGATCAACGGCAGAGCATGAATGTGTGGCGCTTCGTACAGACGATGAATGAGTATGTACACATTCTACACTTGTTAACTTCAATAACTGCAGGGTCAACAACTTATGCATGACTGAGTTTAAACAAACCTGGCAATAATTTACAGGAGATATGACTTGACAGAAGACCTGAAACAGCTTCAGTGTAGGACCTTAATTTTTGTTGGTGAGAATTCTCAGTTCCACACTGAGGCTATTCACATGACATCAAAGCTCGATAGGAGATACTGTGCTCTAGTTGAGGTAAAATTCACTAGCATAATTAATTACCAATTTTAAAAACTGATTTCACATTCACCAATTTTACCATCTGTTCCAGGTCCAAGCATGCGGGTCACTTATAACAGAGGAGCAACCACATGCAATGCTTATACCGATGGAGTACTTCTTCATGGGTTATGGCCTGTACAGACCGAGCCAGTTCGACAGTAGCCCACGGAGCCCCCTCAGCCCATTCTGTATATCGCCTGAGCTTCTATCACCTGAAAGCATGGGAGTGAAACTAAAGCCGATCAAGACGCGAGTCAGGCTTGAAGGGTAGCACAAGTAAGTAAGGGTGGTGTGGGGCTGTTCACTTAGGGCTGACATGGTGAGTGTTTAGGCTAACCCGTTGGTTCGAATACCGAGTTATATTTTTTTGGGGGTAAAACAAGCTAAATTTTATACTGTCATGTAGATAGGAAATGGTAGGTTGGTGAGGTCTGGTGGGGGTTCTATTCCATTGATTTGTAGCCTTAAACCTGTAAATTGTTATACATTGTTTATCAAAGCAAAGGAAAATAATAGCAGAAAGGTGAGCTGTTCCTAATCATCACGTGTGCACATTGCTGTCTCTTGCTCCGTTGCCTGTGAAGGAAATAATGTTCTTATCAACCTAAATTCTCATCCATTGCATTGTTTTGTGAACCTAAATTCCATTGATGAAGCCTTTTATTTTAATGTGCGCTTCACATCATGCAAGATGCCTTGTCAACTGTCAAGAAAGGATATACGCGTAAAATGAGACTTGCATATATGCAATTTCTGTGGTGTTGGTTCTCCTAGGGTTTTCAATTTGGCATCTGCAGACAGGTCACAGGTGCCAAATTAGACATCGAATATATGAGCTTTTTGCTCTTCCAGATATGTTGAATGTGGACTAGGCATTATGCTCACCCAGATTCTGCCATTGTGTCCCATGTATGATAATATGTCCCTGAAACTCTAATTTCTGGAAACTTGTACTTCATTCAAACATTGTATATCTTGCTGCATGGTCATTGCCAAATGAGCATCAAGATGCCAGTTACTGCCATGACAGTGCAGAGAGTTTTTTCCAGAGCTCCATCAGGCTGTACACTGCTGCTCTCATGGTTTGGACCCCAATTATGATTATGGTATGATGGCTCCCTCCCTGTTCATAATCTGCTGACAGTGGTGCTGTAACCACCTCATACGTCTCTAATTGTTTCTGTTGTCAGTTCCTTTCTCCTCATAACTTTAGTCTTAGTGATGTTACATCAGTTTTACTCTTTTTCTGCAAAAATTAGTTCTTTACTCAATCAATCAGAAGGCAAATTAGTAGTAGGCTCACGATTTTTAAACTTCTAATCGATTGCCAGATCGAATTGATTCCATACAAGTTTTATAGGATTTATTTGTTTGCCATAAATTTCTTGAGTTGAGTGTGATAAATCCGACGTATCTTTGCAGACTTACGGATGCAGCAGCCGGAATATTTTGTCACATCATCTTTTTAAACAAGACGAACCGTGCAAGCTCGTCCCCGGGATAGTTTGATTTGGTAACTACCAAATTTGGTAGTGCCAAACTTTAGACAAATTTTAGAACTTTTAATAGGGTAGAATTTGAAGATGAGGGTTTGGTTTGATGCCTATCAAAGACAAATATGTGGAAGATGTCAAAATTTGATAGTAAAAATTTTCTAGGTGATGCTTGTTGGTTTGCTACGCTACCAAAATTTTGGTAGGTAGCATAACAAACCGAATTGAAATTGATCCTAAAAATAGCTACTCTTATAATCTAAAACTCTAATTTCTATATTGCCCTCCTCCAGAACAATTTATTGGCGGTTTATGATTAAGGTAGAAATAGATTATTTGTCAAACGGAAAAATTATAGATAACTTAAGTATTAATCACAATCAGCAATAATTAATAATCAGACTCAGTAATCGCTTAACTTATTAAATAATCAGGATTATATTATAATCCTGATTATTTTAAGATAGGCCACATGTGGGTCAAAAGGAAGTTAGCGACTTAGCGCCCAGATAATTTATGGGTTGCCGTGGGCCAAAAGTACGTAACGGGCTGTGTCGTATATGTCTAATAGGGCCCAAAATTAATTTACAGCCTCTCTATTAAATGGGCCCAAATAAATATCCATCACGTGCTATTTATGGGCCCATTCGGTCGTCTTCTTCGTAGACGGCCAGTGGAGAAGCCGCACGAGGCATCGCAGGAGAGGGCCACAGCCCACGCCGTCAAGAACGCCACCGGCTTTGGCGGCAACTATAGGAAAATTGCGACCACCATGATTTTTTCCCTCGTTCGGATTTGCGAGTCCCAGCACGTAGGAAAATTCCCACGAATCCATCATAAAAATCCTGTGAAATTCAAAATGCATACGTTCTGCTTTTGAAAATCTCGTTTTCAATCCATCATGTAGAGGATGGATTTGATTTGCCAGTGTTTATGTTCATAGCTTATGTAGTCTTTGAGACATCAGTTGTTAACACAAGGGGTCAGAATCTACATTTCGTCTGCTCGCTGCTATTATATGTGCCTCTTCTTGTTATTCGTTAAAATTTTATCTTTCAACATTAATAACTAAAATTGTTAGGTTAGGATGAACGAAAGTGACATGGTTATATTTGTGGTGTTCAATAATGTAATATATTTTTACATATTTATAAATTTATCTATTAATCAAAAGAAATGGTCAAAAAAATGTTTAGCTACTCAAAGAAACAATGAAACTATATATCATCCTAAATCATCCATTTTTCCAGCTGTTAATTAGTAGTTATATATACAAAACAAGGTTAATCTATACAATTAAGTAGACTATATGTATCGGAATATCACTCTACTAGCCGTAGATCAATGAATCTAGGAGAGTTTCCCGGCAAAATCCTTGATGTCCTCGTCCTCGACGGTCGGCGACGCCATCTCCCTGAACTGCTTCAGGTCGGAGACGCTCCGGCCGAGCTTCAGCGCTACCTTCGTCTCGAACACCTCGCCGTTCTCCCTCCGCTCGACGTCGGCTTCTTCCAGGTTCGCCTCGATGTCCTCCTGGATCTTCCTGTAGTACCCGGCCACGTTGCGGCACAGCTCGAACACCATGCCCACCTGGCAGCCGTGCTCCACCGTGTTCACAACCGCCGCTAGCGAGCCGCCGAGGACGGCCACGCCGGACGCCCAGGATCCCGCCTCGCCGGAGCCGATGAACGCGGCGGCGAGCGCGGCCGTGCCAGCTAGTGCCGGGCCGGCCACGGCGAGGCCCTTGTTGAGCTTCAGTATCAGCTTGCCGTCTGACACGTACTGGTTCTCGTCCTTGGCCTTGACTACCCGGAGGATGCCTCTCATCTCCTGCTCCAGTTCTTGGCTCCAGCCGTTGCCGCCTATGGCGGCTCGCCGGACGCTGCCGTTGGTTGCCTTTGACGACGGCTTGTTGATTGGAGCGTGTTGCTTCTTGTCGGGCCACCACCGGGTGGGCTCCACAACGTTGGGGAACTTGTCGAGCATGCCAGGGAGTAGGGGGAGCGGGTAGGCGACGTCGAGCGCGAGGACCCGGTCCATGGCATCCATGACGTCGGCGTTGGTCGGCGCCGGCGTGAGCTCGAGCGTGGCGCGGACGTCGCGCTCCAGCAGCCTCCACAGCCTAGTGGCGTTGCGCTGCTCCTCGGCGAGTTGCGACGGCTGGATCTTATTGGCGGCGGCCATGGTGACCGCGGCGGAGGCCAGGAGCACCCCCGCCGAGGCCTTGAGCGCGAGCAGCCCCGCCGAGGCCGGCGCGAGCGCGGCCATGACGGACGCCGCGAGCGCGAGGGAGTTGGTGGAGTGGAGCAGCAGGTGGTTCCAGTTGTCCCTCTGCTTCCCGATGATGTCGTGCATCTCCACACGGTCCGCCGCCGCCGCCGCCACTGCCCTGAGCCTCTCCACCACCGACGGCGCCCCTACCCCTACCCCCACGTCCTCC
>KE372816.1:244118-272373 GCA_000418225.1 Zizania latifolia | reverse complement strand
GAGGCCGGCACCTGGGCGTCCGGCGCCGCCGTCCTCGGCGGCGCGCTGGCGGCGGCGGTGAACACGATGGAACACGGCGGCCAGGTCGGCATGGTGTTCGAGCTGTTCCGCAACTGCGCCGGGTTCTACCGCAAGATCCAGGAGGAGATCGAGGCGAACCTCGGCGAGGCTGACGTCGAGAGGAGGGAGGACGGCGAGGTGTTTGAGACGAAGGTGGCGCTGCAGCTCGGCCGGAGCGTCTCCGACCTGAAGCAATTCAGGAGGATGGCGTCGCCGTCGTTCAAGGACGAGGACATCAAGGATTTTGCCGGGAAACTCTTCTAAATCACTCACTCACTCACTCTACCTCATTTCAAATGGTAGCTAACTGACACAGCTCGATTTGAGCAAAATGTGCATATAGGATAGGGGATTCAATTGATTCTTTTGTAAAGATCAAAGCCGTGATGAAAATTCATTGATTCATTCGATTCAATTCCAAGTTTCACGCTCTGTCCCAATGCCTACAAAACGACTAGGTACGACGAGCTTTAAAATGTGTTCGTACCACCTACCAACGCGGCACACGGTGCAGCTAACGGAGAAGACTGAAGAGAGATTCGATGGGGTCACACAAACAAGCAAGGCAGGTGAATCTGCTAAGTAGTCTCTGTCAAAAAAATTATTTTCAATGTTTTAATTTTGTTTTTAAAAGACTTCATTTCTAACTTCTTTACTATCCCCTCAGTTCATAAATTTTAAAACATTACTTCAATACCCTTTAACTGCTACTCCGTAATACTGTTTTTTTATTAATAAGAGATATTTTGAGATTTCATTCTCATTGTTGATTTATTAAATTTATCTAAAAAGTGAATATTTATGTGACGGATAGACTATATTCCACTCTTAACGCATAGAGTGAATACATGAGCTATAGTATCTAAGTCTTAGGGATTTTTACTATGGCACTTTTATTATACTAACTTCGTCTTATAATATTGTAACTTATAATCGGATTTGATATTTCATAATCCAATGAATCTAGATAATACCACTTAACTCTCAATAGAGTTCACCTCTAACATTTAAATTTTAAAAGGCAAATTATCAGTAGGGAAGAATGGCCTAGATATCTCATTAAATATAAGGTGGTTGTGACTTGGGAATAGGAGGATAGTTGTGGGTAACATGAGGAGAAATTTGAATAAGAGCTGATTGGAAGTAAAAATAATACTCTAAAAGCACACTTGTTTTGAGACAAATTTTGAATCCTACACAATACACTACAAACGATCCACTAGATCAGTTAAATACTTAAATGTATCAACAAATATCTCAAGATTTGTGCACGCATCTAAACACGGAGTAGTACAAAAGAGCTGATGGATGTTTGCGGATCTCAAGGCACATCCAATGGTGCAGAGCCACAATGATGGCATTACCGCACTAGGCATATCAGCATATGTATGGCTACAATACGTGTTCTACACTAAAACTAGCATCTAAACACTGTTCATTACATTAAATCACTATATAAGACTAATATTAGGCTATGTTTGGTTAGAGAAACAAGGTTAGATGAGATGGAGTGATCCTACTTTTAAGATTATTTGGTTAAGAGATAGATATTAGATGTGATAGTATGATTTTTGAGGGGAATATTTCTCTCGTATGTGGGACGAGCTCATCTAAAATACTAAGAGGACAAGCTCGTCCCACTCGCAGGTGGCGACGGTTGGGCGAGCACATGATGACAGCGGGCAAGCACAGCACTGCGGCGGTGGCTAGGGAGCTCCCGACAATGGTCGGGTGAGTGCAGTGACAGTCGGGCAAGCACTGCGACGACTAGAGAAGCACAGTCGTGATTGGGCGAGCTCTTGGTAGTGGCTGGGCGAGCGAGGCGGTGACAGCTAGGTGGCAGTGGTGGGAAGTCGGCGATGGGGAGACCGACAAAAGTGTTAGATAAAATAATTACACAAACAGTTACTTGATCTATCTATCTAACTAAACAAAAAATAAGACTCATTTCATTCCATATACAAAACAGAGAATGATCTTATAGTTTTCGCAAACCAAACGAACTTATTCTAGATAGATACAATAGCTGAACCTAATAGCATTGATTGATGCAGGGAGGACGTGCATGTTTGGATAGGCCCTCCTACATTTATTAGAGCAACTCTAATTGAGTGGCCAAATACCTCTTCAAGCTAAAATTTAGCCATTTTAATAGAAAAACAACATCCAACAGGCTGGCCATTTGGATGGCCACCTTGACCATCTGGCTGGCCAAATCAGTCTCCTCACTGACCAAACTTGGCCAGCCAAGTTGGCTGATATCTGTGGGCGGGAGGTGCTTGGCGTGGTAGGGGAAGACGGCCAGGGGCGACGGGAGGCGCTCGGCGCGGCAGAGAAGGTAGTCGGTGACGGGAGGCGACCGGAGCTGTCCGGGGCGGCAGGAGGCAGTCGGAGCGGCCCGGGGCGACAGGAGGCGACCAGGAGCGGCTGAGGGTGGCGGGAGGCGTGAGGCGTGGCGGGAGGTGACCGGAGAGGCCTGGGGCGGCGGGAGGCAGGAGGCGCAGCAAGGGAAGGCAGCCGGAGCGCTCTGGCCTGGGTGAAGAGTTGGAGATGAGAGAGAAAGAAAGGAAGGAGGAAAAAAGAAATGAAAAGGAAGAGTAAATTTTTTAGAGAGTTAGAAATAAAAAGTTTGTTGGAATGTATGGTAGATATGGAGAGAAGTTTTTTTTAGAGAGTTGGCTAAATATACATTTGAAAATACTCTAACTCTTGCAAAGGTGTGCTAGGGTTCTGAAACATTGTACAAATGTTTATTGCTGCTGCAAGCATTACGCTGTATGCATAAGGTTTCACAGAAAACAATGTACTCCTGCATTCTCGCGTTCCAGACGAGCCCTTGAGAATACCCATGGCTGACCCTGAGAATTGATTTGGTCGGCGTGCAGTTGTTCATCGGCTACCCCTGGTCGCTGACTCTTCTATTCTTGTACAGACAACATGCGCATTTTATTATTCATGCAGCATCAGACGTTTTTCATGGAAGAGGAAGAGTACTGCATTACTGCCGGAAAACTGATCTCCTTTTTATATTAAAGAAAATCTGATTGATTGTGACGCCAGCTAACAGCTCAGTAAACCAGTAAAAAAGTTATTTTTTCAACATGGAATTGGGCGGTGACATGAAAAATGAACTTTTGTAGTCAATTCCGTGTTGTGGGCGCGAAGAACTGTCAACTCCGTGTTCGACGATCAAGCCGTTGGACCTGGAATTGTTCAGAGACGGCAGCGTCAATTCAACCGTCAATTCAAGGCGAAAGACAGGAGAGCGTGTTCAGCTTCAACAATCAACACACCGGTGAAAGCTGCAAAATTTTGGCAGCAGAATGGTTGCATGTGCTTTTGACAAGAAAGCCTAGGTTTGATTTCAGGCTGGTCTTGCATGGCGAAAACAGAAATAATAAAAAGATAGAATGGTTCTCTCCAAACTGCGAAATTCTGAACGGTCAAGCGAGGACCATTTCCAGGAGTGTGGATTTACTCCTGGCAAAGGATATTGTGCCAGACAACAGAATTGCAGGTCAGAGCGTTTGAACACAACCTTTCAATTCACAGACAAGGAATAACAGATCATATAACAAAGATTGGATCTGAATCTGATAAAGCAGGTGGACAGGCAGGCTTTCAAAGGCAGACCAAGCTTATCCATAGCTATTATTATACTTCGGTTTCATCATAAACCACAACTGTTATCAACATAATGCCCTTGTCAAAAGTCCTGTATTTGTCGACGAAGACTAAACTAAACAATAGATAGGTACGCCGAAATCCTGTATCACTCTTACTAACTTGTTATTAACAGCATACTATATAGCACTCAGCATCCTTGTTCGTTAGTCAGGAAGAATAGTTGGAGCTGTGCTGCAATTTTTCCTGCTAAACTGTCTACAACTGCTTCAAAGACATGGCCCTTGCACGAAGGTTGAGAAATATCCCCCTGCAGAACGATATAGGATGACCAGTAAGGGTGAGATTTGGAATGTCATCCATCAGAGAAGAAGTTACTAAAGTGTTCAGGCCGATAGAAAATTACCAACAACACGCAACAAAGCTGTGGAAAATCACCCGGAACTGCAACGGTATGTATTGATGGTTTATCCAACCAATTATTGGCCAAAACTATACATTGATCAAATATATTCATGAGCCATGGAGGGAACCTCAAAGGCAAACCGCAATGTTGGAAGCAAATCACATACCATCCAAGCAGACAGTTGCACTGAGGGATATTGTTTCTTGACCCTGGTCTTCACCTCCTTAAAAGGCCTCCCTACAGCACCAGATGCAATAACTGATAAGTAATATTTACTACACTAGACATGGGCAAAAAGGTTTTGCATTCAACACTGCCATTATATTTAGTATTTAGATAAGCAATCATCTGATCCAAAAAAAAAACAGCACTCATTGTCTATCTGTATTTTTGTAACTGGGTCGCTTTTTATGCCCTATAGGGTTGCCATTTTGAGTTGGATATGTGTATTATTGTTTATTCAGTATTTTCCAAACATAACAATTAAAACAATGGTTAGAGAAAAATCCAGAAACCAGCACATGCTAGAAAGATGATACAGTAATTTCAAATAGTCACTGCCAATTTGTCATAGTATAACGCCAAAGTGACTCTTTCATTGGCACAGAGTTGCAAACTGTACTAATTTGATGATTAAATGCTTACTTTCAACAACATATCCATAATAGAACAAGAAGAGCAAATTGTTCCAGGGAGAGGACGTGATCTGCTCCAGCAACACCTGAAAATTGTATCATCTATTAAATCTTAATTCATATTGCATTACTAATAATTAAAGAGTAAAGACTGTCGATCCATGCTAGCTTGACTTCAATTATGGTTCTGGGGAAATTTCTCGCAAAGGAACTAAACTAACAATCTAAAACTTTATTGCCAGTCAGAGTATTAATTTGCTATGGAAACCAAAACATTTACTAGATCAAGATACTCTGCTTTACATATGTGTTCAACTGAATTTGTATAGTCTGCACAAGAACTGTTAATACATAGCTGAATAGCCCACATGGAAAGAAGTGAAAGAAATTGCATGGGTTATCAGAAGATAATTTATACCTTCTTAGCTACAGTTTTGGTATCCTTCTTCCCTTTGAAGATATAATCTAACACTTTATGGAGGAAATGCCCAAATGGGCCACCATATGCAAACCCAAAGAGCTACAGGAGAAAAAATATTACATGTCAAATTTTAATACACAAATAACATAAGAGAAGCATACTCATTACTCAAGGATGCCAATCTGGGACTTAAATATTTCTGAGTGAGCAACATCAAAGAGAATGAAAGACATAGAGAAAAATACAGGGATCACTATTTGTTGTCGAGAAGATGTAATATATTGTGTCTCATAAAGAAGAACAAGAACTGAGAAATAGAAAAACATGGTTCAATATTTTCTCATCAAAATCTTAAAAGTGTAGTTTCTTCTATTTTTAAAATTAACAGCCTTTGCAACATACTACATACAGTTCAGCATACAACGTCTCTACGTCTCTATAATAGTTGAGGCCAAAAGTGGTAGAATAATACTAGCAAACAAAGAGCTGCCATCTGCCTGAAAGCCTAACCCAACTACAACATTTTACAGATATTCAGAAATAGTAGGAATGCATATGCTCTTTGACACAAATATAACAATTCACAACCATATATAAGGGCAAGTGAAGAATAAAAATTAAGATGACAGGGAAAACTAAATTTATTAGAGAAGGAATCACCTATACACGCCAAAATAGAAGACTTAACGTGTATAACTGTATATTCATTTTGAGATGAGACTAAATTTCATTGATCTTTACAGTCTTACAGAACACCTAGAAAGTAGCAACCCGTCACAGTGGCAAGTGGCAAAATAATGTTTCGTATATTTCATAAGTTTATATTATGGAGATTCAGATAACACCAGAATAATAACAGGCACAAGCAAACCACGGCGGCTGATCCACATTGCACTATTTCAAGAAGGGAACTAACTGAAAGTCTGAAACCACTGGATCGATAACTCAGTCTACAGACAAGGCATCTATCACCTGAATCCCGACAAAGAAACAGGCATTGGCTACTAGCACTCCAACAACAAAAAACCCGCAGTAATCGAGCAGATATATTGTCATCCCTTAGCTAAACCCACTACTCCTCCAGGAGAACGACGTAACACAATTCCACACAGAATCCGTCACAGGATCATTCTGTCAGAGCCAAGAACATGAGACCCCCACTCCACTCAGAGATCACCTCTAAAAAATTCAAGAAAGAATTCCACCTTTTCCGGTTTTCCCAATCCCTCTACTGCGTCAGGAATTACCAGGCAGAGAGTATATTACCATCTTGAGTATGAGGCGGCGCTTCTCGATCTTCTGGTAGCCGGAGAGCTTCTGCGCCACGGAGTCGCTGACGCCGGCGAGGCAACCCGCCGTGATCATCTGCACCACGGACCAATCCAGAACCCAGTTGAGCAAACCTCCCCCTCCCGAAAACAAACCAAAGAAGAGAAAAATCGAAGTGCGCAAGAAAGCGAGGACCTTGGTCCTGAGAGGGTGGAGCTGGAGCTGGCGCAGGTACTGCCTCCACGCCCGGCGAGCCAGCGACTCCTCCTCCCGTCCTCCTCTCCCTCCTGCTGCTGCCATGGTGGCCGGCCTGCTTGCCTCCCTGCCTCACCCTTCAATCTACCCAAGAACCCAGTACCTGCTCGGCTGCTCCGATGCTGGCTCGCGCGGCGTGATTTTTATCTTTTTCCTGCATCAGATTTGGGTAGGTAGGGGAGAGGGGAGAGTCGCGCGAGTCGCGTGATTCCTCGCGGGGGCGGAGGCAGTCGCGGTGGTGCATCGCCGGCCGGACGTACGAGCGACGGACTCGGCCGTGGGCCGCCGGCGGTGCGCTTCATGACTCCGGCCATGGAGAGAGAGTGTGGGCCGGTTGAATAAACTGGGCCGCACAGATAAGTCCAGTATTTTCTGGAATTATCATTAATGTAAAAATAATGCTGTTTGGCATTTATAACCCCTCCGCTATTTAAAAGATAACGAAATAAAAAAGAACATAAGAATAAGATGAATATTGAGGATTCCAAACCGCGGGAATTGCACAAAGTAGGTGTTTGAATCTCATGGAAAAAATACATGAAATTTAATATTATATATTTATTTCTAAGGAGAGAGACAGTACAGTGAAAATTGCAAAGGAAATTATAAGCATAAATTACACCCATGTTAGACACATCGAAGTTGCTCCTTTTTTCCGGTTTCTTTATTTGAATTAGAAAAGATGTAGTGAACAAGAACAAATATATCGAGTTTAAATTATTGAATGTCCCATCAAAATATAAGTGAATTTCAGAGCACTGGACTTCTGTTAGGAAAGTTTTCAGGAAAGGCGTTTAAGACGAAGATTGCTGCATGTCCGGATTGACCTAATGGGCAAGAATTGGAATGCACATATATATTTTTTATTAACTCCTTACATATCCTCGGTAAGCAAGTCAAGAAGCTCTATTCTTTTAATACCCCTTATCTATCCATTGACAATACTATTTTTTTAGTGTTGAGAGACACTTTAGTTTTTTACTCTCACTAATTATTTATCAACTTAATCTCAAAATTACAATTTTTATGAAACGGAGTAAGTACTGTGTAGCCTAAAATATATGACCACTGTCTCTAGAAAGAAGGCCACTTGCTCGACTAGCGTTAAAGCCACAAATAATTTGCTGGTGCAAAGAAATTAATCCTCTGTTTGGTCCTATTTGTTGTAAAAAAATATTGGTAGGAGAAGGCTAAACAAATTGATCCTCCTGTACATGATTGCTTTGCTACGTCCGATCTCACTGGAAGACCACTATCACATATTAAATTAACATATCTATCGATATCAACCAACGTTTTGTTTAGATCCTCCTGCAGATCTAAAGGTGAAAATGTTTTCTTCACTTTAATATCATGGGATCCACCCATGTGTGCATATTTTTGCAAACATTTGTGGCTTTGGTTTTGAAATAAAGAATATATATATGCGTCAATATAAAAATTCTTCGATTGACTCTGTTCTTCTATGCTAGTATAAATAACAACATATAAATTAGACATACACTCTTCACATTTACATATGCTATTCTATTAGAAACCGCTTTAATGCGACGTAGTAAATTCTTAATTGGAGTTTTTGTACAAGTGATTACTATGCGAATAAACGAAAGCATCTTACAGCACGAAACAAAACCGTGCGAATGTGAAACCCTAGCTCGATCGGCCATGAATGGACTGATCGATATGATCCGATAATCAAATAGCATCGATTCGTACAGCATATGGATGGGTGTATGCCTCGAGTCTCATCCATCCATCGATCCTTATATTAATTGCTTTGTCTGCAGATCGAGTTAATTTGCAGGAAAGCTAGCTTATTAGCTAGCCCACATGCCGAAGCTAAATTTTAATCTTATATATATCTTCTTATTAAAATCTAATATAATATATTTCTTACAGCACAATCAACGGTATGTTTAAGAAAGACAGTCTATGTCAATTTAATTTTATATCTCTTATGTTTTATTCTATTTTTACACATGCCCAACGTACCTAACAGTTCGTAGCCGTATATATCACACTTTACCAAACTCAATCGAGTTAGACATATGGTTAGCTCATTTACGTCGTCTTTATCTTCGTGGCTAGATTTCTTTTCTAGCAAGTAGGTTACACGTGTTATTGTCTAACGTGCGGCGCCATTTTTGTTTGGCTAAACTTATGTATGCTTAGCAAAACAAAATTTATAGCAAGATTAATTAGACAACCTTAATTAGTATATGAACCAAACAGCCCCAAGTGATCTGATGGTCCGTAGGATGTATACTACTACATTATGGATATGTCTTACATGTTTTTCTCTCAAGTGTAATATAAATAATTGTGAAAAGTTGTAAAAATCATTAAATGCAATATAAATAGTTATAAAAAACTCAAACACATTAATAGTATACAGTACAGTGATATATATATATGTTGCTCCACCTAAATTCAAATTAAAATTCTAAATAGAAAAGATGATGCGGGAAATTCACATATTGGAAGACCGCCAGAAATACATGTAGACAAGTGCAATCACACTGCTGACCAACTCCGATATGTGCAAAGTAGATCAGCGAGATCATAAAGTTGGCATCACTAATTAAATCATCGGCAACCTGAGCACCCGACAAACATGCCTTTCTAGATCTTATTGATAACCTCGAGAACGTATAAACCACCGAGAAGAAAATTAAAAAAGCAAAAGACACATTGGACAAGTCTAACTTCATGAACCATGCATACAAAACAAACCCTGTAATACCTAATAGATCTAAATCTCCAAACAGGTTATTTCAAACAAAAACCATAAAACCGTATTATAGGGAAAAATAAAAGACCCTCGTGAGTTGTGGGACACACAAGAGCCCTCGCGAGATGACTGATAGGAGGGACAACGGAATAGTTATTACGGTATTATTTAAGTGGTAAGGTGATACGGGGTGGCAAGGCATCCTGCTACCTTGGCCTCTTGTGTTACCTTGCATGACCCACAAAGCATATTCATAACTACTAGGGTTTTCACGATGTCTCAATCTTTTAATTGTGAGAGAGGTAGCGAATCGAACGAGTGGTGTGGAGAGACGAGGCGCAGCGCAAATCATGAGCAAGTCGCATGTGACATAGCAAGGACTGACGCGACGAGGAAGAGGGGAGATAGAGGAGGGAAAGGGGGAAGAAATGGCTGCTGAGAGGAGTGGGGTGAGAGAGAGCTAATAGCATTAAGGTGATAGGAAAAAGATCGAATCTATTAGGGCCTGTTTGTTTTAGTTTTTTGCGGCCGCAGCTATTTCTAAAATTTAAAGCTGAAATCAATGGTCCATATTCTAGACCCAGTTTGTGAGAATCAGTAGCTACAGAATCTAAAAATAAACTAGAATCTAGAAGCTAAGAAACACTAGCTTCTTCAGATTCTCACTAGCTAGATACTCAGATCAGCTAGCTACTAAAATCTCCAGCTGATAGAAACTGATACAAATAGGCCATAAGACTTTAAATGGGCTATTGAACTGGACTTATATAAATGGGCTATTGGACTAGACTTTAAATATGCTCTTGGTTAGATTTTAAATGTGCTATTGCAATTTTAATTATATATATATATAATTTTGTAAGGTGTCGCCTCGTCTTACGCCTTATCATTTAAAAGGTAAGACGGTCCTCGGAAGTCTCGTTTCGCCTTACTGCCTTAATAACTATGGATATGGGATATAATTAGGATGGTATATATATATATATACTATATGTAAATGTTACCAAATATTTTGGAAATATCTTATGACAATTTGCATGATATTTAGGGCATGTCTAGGAGAGTTTCTGACAGTTAGTACAAACGGTTTAGATTTTAGATATGGATTGTGAAACTCAAAATAAAGCTGTAGAATTTTTAAAAATAAACTAACATCCAGAAGTTAGAAAACATCACCTTATCAAGAAACTCATCAACTATTTCTTAAAATTTAAAATTTAAAGCTTCCTCTATAAGCTCACCAATTGCTTCTCCGTATTTGCTTCTCAAACCGTCCATATTTGCATGGACTATCATTTTGAAATTACAAAATTATTAAATAATTATTCTTCAATAACTGATTAAGCATCATCCGTCACTAATATACACCACATCCCCGTAGTTATATATAATATTACTGTCACTAAAAAACATTTTTTCAATGGCAAATATATCGATGGTCTCCTTACGTACGCCGTGAAAGCCGCCACGTCACTACGTAGCTTCTCCCGTGAAAGCCGGAGAAGTAAGGGCAACGTGCGCCGCCATGCACGAGCCGTTTATAACCGCCTGGAAACAAGGTTAAGCTAAGTAGCTCAACACCCTAGCTCTCCCACGAATATTCCCGCAAAAAATGTCTCTCTCAAATCGCAATTAATCCAACAAAACTCCCACTTAATCGATCCGTGGACGACATCGTTTAATCCCAGCAATCAATAATGCGAACGGACGCCACATCACGGCGCATTATTGTCGTCGTTTTGCCGGTCCTATAAATACGTGGCGGCCATGGCGATCGAAGGATTCGTCGAGCCAGCGCGCGACAGGCAACCTAGCTAGCAAGATCATTTCTTGATCAATGGCGGCGAGCGGCAATGGCGTGGTGGTGGTGTTCGACTTCGACAAGACCATCATCGACTGCGACAGCGATAACTGGGTCGTCGACGCGCTCGGCGCCACCGCCCGCTTCGACGAGCTTCTCCGCCGACTCCCCTGGAACTCCGCCGTCGTAAGCCGCCGCTCTCTCGCCGCCGTTTCGTTTCATGGGTGATAGCTGCATATATGCATGCAGGACGCCGTGATGGGGGAGCTGCACGCGGAGGGGAGGTCCGTCGAGGAGATCAGGGCGTGCCTCAAGACGGTGCCGCTGTCGCCGCGGGTCGCCGCGGCCGTCGAGATCGCGCACGCGCTCGGGTGCGAGCTGAGGATCCTGAGCGACGCCAACGCCTTCTTCGTCAACACCGTCCTCGACCACCACGGCCTCGCGGGCTACTTCTCGGCGGTCGACACCAACCCCGCCTTCGTCGACGGCGACGGCTGCCTCAGGGTCCTCCCCTACCACGGCCTCCACGGCCCCTCCACCGCCGGCCATGGCTGCGCTCTCCCCACCTGCCCTCCCAACATGTGCAAGGTGACACGTACAGACGTACTCTTGTCTCACAGACATGTCACTTCACACTGAATTTGCATCAGAACTTGATTCGAACAATCTAATTACAGGGCAAGGTCATGGAGAGGATCATGGAAGAATCGTTGCCCGGCGGCGGCGGCGCGCCGGCGGCGAGGAGGAGGAGGGCGGTTTACCTCGGAGACGGCAGAGGCGACTACTGCCCATCCCTGAAGCTGACCGGGAAGGACTACGTCATGCCGAGGAAGGGCTACCCAGTGTGGGACCTCATCGCCGGCGACCGCGCCGCCGTGCGGGCCAACGTCCGCGAGTGGGCCGACTTCGACGACCTAGAGGCGGTGCTCCTCGACATCATAGGCGAGTGCCTCACGTCGGACGGCGACGGCTGCAGTGGCGAGGAGGCCGCCGTGTCGGTAGAGATGGTGTCGCCGCCGACACCTCCCGTCGAGTGCCGTGCCCTGGCGCCGTCGTCGGCTTCTGCTCAGGAGGCAATTCTCCCCAAGGCAGTTCATGTGCCTAATTAACTAAGTTTCCACATAATTAATATAATCATGCTTAATTATGTAATAAGCTTCTCCTGTTTTACAAGATGGTGATGTTTAGCGCTAATCGGACCGTTTAAGAAATTAATCCGCATCATGTTGTGTTTCACCAGAAATCTATCTAATGGAAGTGTTTGGCGTCTCGATACACCTTTTTTCCTGAAAAGATGGTATGCAGGTAAAAAAACGCACTGAATTGAAGCAAAATACCATATTTGGAACATCCATGCTAAATTCCAAGAAATTATTATGAAATTCTAGTGTTACAAAATGTAACCATCTCTGTTTGTCTACTCTTCATTAATCGTTGCCCTTTTAAATGGTGTTTACTAATCGACACTCTAATCCACAACCAGCCTTGTGTAAGCCCAACTTCCAATTTTGGGCCGTGATATTACGCCATTTGATATAACTCTAAATCAAATATATGCTTGAATCTGGATTTGTGTGTTTCAATCTGGATTTGTGCATGGATCGATAATATTTTATTGAACTATGTAGGTTTCATTTTGGATTAAAAATAATTCTTTAAACATTTTTATTTTATTATAAAAAACTTTGAATCTATTATATAAATCTCAAAATTGGCCGTAACAAACAGCCCTGATGTCTTTAATGAATAAGTTGTTGGACATCCGGCACATCACATTCGGGAAATAATTCACTTTCTAAAAGCATAGGACATCACGTTTGCATGTGTTACGTGCCATGGAAAATTAGGAACGAAATTTTCTTCACGTTTTGTAATAGTGAACAACATTGAACAACGATTTTGCTAAAAGAATGATGACATGTTTTTTATATGATTTCAGTTACCTTTTTCACTCATTCACCGCTTGTGCTTTGATTTTTGTTTGGTTTGCTCATTATTTGTGCTAATTATTTATGCAATATTTTCTTTTTAACGAATCAATAGCAAAGAGTTTACATTGTAATCGGTTAAAAATAAATTACCGACCAGAAGATCACTGGTCGAGAAGATTGCAGCCGACGGGAAAAACAATTATGACAGAAGTATAAGCTGTTGGATCGAATAGATCAGAATAGTTGATAAAATTTTAAAAATAAAAGAAATAATTGGTACATTTATTGTTAGTATAGATATAAATGTAAGTGATCAACAGTTTTTAAGTCCCAGTTGCCTCATGCAGCGAGTACATCAAAAAGTATAGTGCAAGATTTTAGTATTTACGGTGTAAATATATAGCATTTAAAATACAGGTATATAAACATTACAGTATAATTTTTTATTACTCTTTATAAAAAGAGTATATCATTATATATTCCCAGGTATGGTTATTTTTCTTTTTTTAATCCATGAATTGGTAAGGCAGATGACGTGGCTCCTCTTCGCGCCCACCAGTCACCAACCGCTGAGCTGACAATTCCTTCTTCCCTTCCCCTCCCCTCCCCTCCCCTCCGATTTCTTTATCACTCACCACGCGGTCCACGTGGCCCACCGCAGTCACTTCCATGTGGGCCCCACCTAAAGCCACGTGCGCCGTACGCACGGAACTCCTCGCCGTTTTTATTCCCAACAAGTAACAACCCGTCTCCTTCCGCCTCCCCTTCGCTTCCCTTCCCCTCCCCGTCCTCCTCCTCCCGCCACCGCGCGCGCGAGCGAGCGAGCGAGGAGGGAGGCGCCGAGGGGGCATGGAGGCGCGGGCGCGGGAGGCGGGGGCCGAGGGTGGGGGCGGCGGTGGAGGTTTGCCGCTGGCCGTGCGGGAGCTCCTCGCCGGAGGGGTCGCGGGCGGCGTCGCCAAGACCGCCGTCGCGCCGCTGGAGCGCGTCAAGATCCTCTTCCAGGCACGTATGATCGATCCTCTCAGCTCCAGCGACTTTGAATTCCCCGCTACTGATTTGGGACAGCCACACGCGATTGTTGATCGCTATGCGCGACGTGTTCGCCTCATCGCGGAATGCTCCTGCGGCGTGTTGCCCCCATGGGCGATGAGGAGACGCGCCTTTGTGTGTCCTCCGTTATCCACGAATCTTGGGCGCCGAAAGCCGGACAAGTTGCGATTCTTTAATCTTTGCTTTTTTTATAAAAAAAAAAAGAGAGGAAAAGTTCCGGTTCTTTCTTGGACATGCCATTGCTACCGTGGCTGAAATTCGTCCGGGCAAGTGAGTCTTGATCGTGAGAGATGCAATGTTGCGAGAATATGGTAAGCAGCAGTGCGTTCTATCTTGGTTCATTGGTTGTGGGAGGGGAGGCACATATGTTCCCTGCAAAGAATCCTTGGACGCTTTAGAATGTTACTAAACCGAGGAATTTTTGTGGACATATATATATCCTGAAATTTGGTCAGAACTTGGTAGAGGTGCATTGTTCTTTGCACCTCGTTGTGCATTATGTGCTGCTAGTAACTCTATGAACTAAACTATTGAAGGACAGCTGACGCCTCAAAAGAAGGATTTGAGATAAGTTTCATCTTCAGACCTTTAAGCTTATTGGATGGCAATCTCTTTCAAAATACACATGTAGTTACTAATAAATATAAAGTGAGTTCAAAAGCTTGGAGGTGTTAGAATCTTCATCAGGGATTCAGGCTCAGCTGAAGTATTACTTGATCGCTATGCCCATGTACTGATAAGATTATATGTCCATAAATTTTTAGAGGAAAGGACACTTGGAAATATCATGTATCAATCAGTGACACAAAAAGGAAACTTCATTGGGACGAAGTTTTTGAGGAGGATTGACTACTACTGGAATACTGGAATACTGGATAATGTTCTGGTAGTGGAGTTGGACATTCATCGTAATGTTGACAAAATCATGAACTGGAACAAATGGAAAGGAGAAAGTCCCGAACTGGAAGTACTGGTTTTACCAAACATTTCTGATGACCCTTCAATGTAAATAGTTGACTGCTACGAAACTGTTCGAATACTAGTGTTTAGTATTGGAAAGAAAAAAATCACAATTCATGGTCGTCGTTAAAAAGCAACAAGAATTTAATCCCATGTGGATTTGGGAGCAAGAGATAATTTGTCCCAGCTTAAGCTACTTGCCACACATAATTATCAGTACCATTGTATTCCTGATTAATGAACTGTGCATCTGAAGAATACTGTATTTATGAGTAAGATCATATACATTAGGAAGCAGATCTGGTTGTCTTGTTCATAATACTTCTGTTTACAACAAGGAGTGTTTTCTTGTATGATCTACTTGATGTGTCTAAACTTAAATTGGTTGTAGCTTAGACAAAAAATTAAAAAGAAACAACAGTAATCTCAACCACCTAGTAGTTTGTTGCCACTACCTTGAAATTCATGTCCCATCTCTATGTCCACTTAAGTATTCCTCTGATATTTGAAATTTTCCTTTGGAATTTTCAGACTGGAAGAGCAGAGTTCCATGGTTCTGGATTGATTGGATCATTTCGAAAAATCTTTCGAACAGACGGTCTTTCAGGGTTTTACAGGTTAGTCTTGCCTTACTTTACAACTTGCATAAGCACTGTTGAGCTTGACTTTTGAATCTTCCCTTAGGGGAAATGGAGCCAGTGTTGCTCGGATTGTTCCTTATGCAGCTTTGCATTATATGGCGTATGAAGAATATCGGCGATGGATAATTCTTGGTTTTCCTAATGTTGAGCAAGGCCCTATTCTTGATCTTGTGGCAGGATCAATAGCTGGAGGAACAGCAGTCATATGTACATATCCTCTTGATCTAGTTCGCACAAAATTGGCTTATCAGGTTGGTCTTACTCCCTACACCCTTCCGTGCAGAGGAAATTCACACATTAATTGGGCTTCAGACATCAACATACTCTCTGAATAATGATCTCATTAACACCACAAAACTTTTTGGCAATATTGTTGACCTATTGTTACTATGTTTGAGAACAACTGTTTGTTATAATCTTCTGAGTATATAAGCCATTTCCTTTAAATGTGGAGATGTATTGTTCAATCAATACATGATTTGATAATAATTTTGTGTGCAGGTCAAAGGTGCAGGGAACCTTAGTTTCAAAGAGGGTAAGCCCTCTGAACAGGTTTATAAAGGGATTCTTGATTGTGTGAAAACAATATACAGACAAAACGGATTAAAAGGCCTATATCGTGGCATGGGTACGCATATTTTGCATTTCACATTTTGCTAAATTCCAACTACTGATACTGTTGCTGTAACAAAGATTCTGGTTCTTCAGCTCCATCGTTATATGGAATCTTCCCTTACTCTGGTCTTAAATTCTACTTCTACGAGAAGATGAAGACTCATGTTCCTGAAGAGCACAGAAAAGATATCATAGCAAAACTTGGATGTGGATCTGTTGCTGGTTTGTTAGGGCAGACAATAACATATCCCCTTGATGTTGTTAGGCGCCAAATGCAGGTATAATTCTATTCAGTCTGTGGTGGCAAAGTGTTTTGAGTGCTCTAAAGAATAATTTGGGATGTGTTATTTCAGGTTCAGGCCTTTTCACCATCCAACCAAGAGAAGGGAAAAGGAACATTTGGAAGCCTTGTTATGATAGCAAAACATCAAGGTTGGCGGCAACTGTTCTCAGGACTATCTATCAACTATTTGAAGGTGAGATGTTGTCTTTCTTGTGCCAGTGTTAGTTTATTTGGTAGTATTTTGCTTCGGAAGACTTTGTTTTTTTTTTCTGCCGACAAATGTGACGACTTCTGACTAGTAAGAAAGGCTATTGAAACATTGCAATTCCCATTTTGTCTTAACTGTAGGACTTGACTTTTGGCAGGCTATACCTTTTGATATGTCTCATATGTGTAGTCACTGAAAACATCCAAAGTCTTAGGTTCATTTGAGCATTTGTGATGTTATGTCAGTTATTTAATTAATTTTCTTGAGCTGTTCATCAGTTTGAATATTTCATCAATAATTGCTGCTCCCTTCGTGTGATGATGCCTAGGCCCTAGGGACTATTTTAATTCCACAGTCTGGTATGTGCTTTTAATTCTGTGTAATATGGGGAAAAGATGAATTATGGATACATATATATGCATTAAATAACATTGGCTGGCATGATTAGTACAAAGTAAGAACTGACCCCTATTTAGTTGGCTGGAGGTGTGGATGTATGCCTTGACCATTCACATTTCAGCTCTTTCAGTCTTGAATTCGGGTATATATTCTTACCAGTTCCTTCTTGGTAGCTCACAATCTCTTGTTGTTATGATATTACATAAGTAATGTTCATCTCCTTTTATGTTAATAAGGTACGTCTATATAAGGGCTATAGAGGCGAAACATATCCTCATAATTTCTCTTTTTTCACAGGCAGTCCCATCAGTAGCCATTGGATTTACTGTCTATGACTCGATGAAGGTTTGGCTTAAAGTTCCGTCGAGAGAGGAAGCAGCTGTTGCTGTGTTGACAGAAGAAAGAAGTAATACAGCCCCTGCTCACTCCAGTTAGAACAAATTATACTCTTTTGGAGGTGCAATGCCCTTCACTGCCTTGACTTTTAGGCATGTAGCATAGTATTCTTTCTTGGGCTGTACCACCACAATTCTTATGCTTCTCCAACGTAGTGCAGAAAATAATTCGACCTTCAATAAGCCCAAGCAGCATGGTCGTGGATGTCAAAAGATATTGGCATTTAACAAGAGTAGTAGAATTCTTTACTGATTCTTGTGGAATTTCACCATGTGCAGATTTTGTATATAATTGAATAGCTTGTATCCAATTAAGAGCTTGGTGAATTCACAATCGAGAACTTTTCATCAATATCTGAATGCTGGTTTGTTTAGAGACATCTCTGTTAGTACTCATTCCTTCATGCGGAACTGGGTGAGACTCCCAGCCATGTTGGCATGTTCTCTCAGTAGCTCGATAGGTTTGAGTCTAATTGGTATGCTGGTATAGTTTGCTTCCAGCTTTTGCCTGAAGTACTTGCCGCTATCATGCCTTGCTTTCAGCATCTTGTTGGATTCTTGCAACATGGCATGTGTTGGCTTTGAGTCGGATTCTTGCAACATTCAGGTTCCTTGACTTTGTGGCCTTAGCTTTGTACTGACTCCAAAGCTGAGTTGGATGATGAACATGCTGAGTTGTGATGGTAAGTTCTAATTTGCTGCAAGCCTCTGTCGCTGGGCATGTGTGTTGCCAACTTTGTATGTTTGTATTGAGGGCTTTCTGCTGACCATTCTGTGTTGCTGCACATCAGTTGATGCAGCAACATATGTGCTAACTGTGACATTGATTTTCACCATGTGCTTAGTCTCTGAAACAACACCTTAGATGTATCGGTTGAACAATGATTCTGGTACTAACTTCCTCATGTAACTTCATCAGTTGTTTTAACCAATCAACCTATAGAGTGACTTACATTGCATAGACGGCTAATCTGTCCCATCTGAAAAAAATAAAAGATTGATCTCTTGCCAGCATCTGAATTGAGAACTTTAAATTTCAAGAATTGAGAGCTTTTCAGTTTCAGTCCAGACCACAATAGTAACAAAAATTAGGACATTTTCTTGGATTTAAAGTGCCTCCAAATGTTATGTTTGGATAAAAACCTTGATTTCGTTTTCGATCAGAAAGATGGGGCTAGTGTTCAGTATGAAAGATTCAGACAGGCGATTTGCTTCTTCAACTTTAGGTTACTAGTTAGGTTATTTAACTCGGTTTAGATCTTGATGACTTTTTTTATTTTTTTATGTTTGTTTTTACCAAATAAATATCAGTCTTGTAAATAAACAACTCACTTTTTATATCAGATAAATACCATACAATAAATCTATTTTAGCTGATTTCTTAAATTTTAGACATAATTTCAAAACAAGCAGTATACATAATGGATTAGAGAAGTGGGATGACATATACAGGAGGGCCATGAATGTGGTGATGTGTTGAACAGAGAAGGCCGAGAAATGTGCAGAGTGGACTGAAGAAGGGAGGAGAGGACAGGCTAGGATCCAGAGGCCTGTGCCAGAAACCTTGTTGCAGTGGATCACCTCCATGTGCACACCAAGCCTCTCGTCCTTCTCGCTCACCTCACCTGCACCCGCATATTCTCGTCCTTCTCGCTCTGCCACTGTACACACATTACTAGCACCAGTACATGCCAGGCACAGTGTTGTCCATCAAACTATCATGATTAATGAGCTATAGCCCTTCAAACAATGTGCTACTACAAGATCGATGGATTTACAAAAAAGAAAACCGACAGTTTCTGAGTTTCATCTTCAGCCGGAAACGAATTTGAATTTTCGGATGAATTTAAGGGTTTTTTTCGTCACTTTCTGTTTTTCAGTATTTGCTTGTAGAACACTAAAAATATGAGTATAAATGTTTTACCGAAAAGTTATTTCCTATCCCTACAATCACTTCTTGCTTGTAAGCTGCATCTGAAAATTTGTTCATCCACACCGAGCATTTATTGGCATGAATTTACCTGACGGATAATTGTTGATACAGTACATCTTAGTTTAACAAAATGAACTACAAATTTTACTTGTAACTAGTACTACATCGTACGTATACGTATACGTATACATACATACATATACATATATATATATATATATATAGGTGGTGAAATTGCATTGCATGGATCTAGGACCCATATCGCCTTTCGTCCCGTCTCTCTTCCCGAGGGCGAAAAAGGAGAGACACTCCAGCCTCCTTGAATTTGGAGCTGACACTGCATCGGCATCGCATACGATAAGCCTCGAAAGCTTCTTTCCACCCATCTTTGCACGGTGACGTGCCAATGATTACCACCTCCATACCTGCATTAGAAAATACCCCATCATTCCCTAACCGGCCAAGCCTTCATCACACTTTGACATGGTGCAAGCCAATCTTGTCCAAAATCACTATTAGCGCGAGTAGCGCTATCCCTCTTTGCTTTCTCTCATACTTACACAGTCCAAAGAGTACTTTGCTTTTACTTTTAGTTCCTTAATTTATAAAAATACTTTACTTTTACATATTTATGTAATATCAATTCATAAATAAAGTCATATTTATTCAATACCTCTTATATGTCACTTTATCATATTATTTTTTTAGTTTTTTAATTTTATTAGTGATTTATCAATTTTATCTCAAAAGTAAAGTTTTTGGACTTAGGAGTACAATGGTGCACTTATCACTCTGTCCCAAAATATAATATATTTTAAATTTCAAAATTTGTCATAAATATAACAACTCATATTGCCCTCGGAATTTATTAGTCATTACTTCACCCAACTACTTCTGGATCACACTCACTCACCTTGAGAACGGTATTATGATCTTTTTATATCTTCTTAATACTGTGCCTAAGTGAAAGTTGCCTAGAGGGGGGTGAATAGGCAATCTGAAAGTTTCTTACGGAAAATAACCAGTTCAAAAAATTCCAGGACCGAAAGTTCCGGGTCACCGAAGGTTTACAGAACTTCTAGGGACCGGAACTTCCGACTGTAACCGGAAGTTTCGGGCAGACCAGAAATCGAACAGATATTAAATTTAATCTAGCTAACAAAGTAAATGAATAAGAGTATGAGCAATGTTGTTAGCTACAACTTTTACACAGGAATATGTTCTACAACTTAACTAGCAAGTAGATCGAGCAATATGAAGATATGAGATAGCAAGAACACGAAGAACATAATGAACACGAGTGAATATTTCTCGGAGTTCAGATCCACCGATCATACGTCTCCGTTAAGGGGCCCCAAAAGGCCGGGTCTCTTTCAACCCTTTTTCTCACCAAGCCTTAACCGAAGTTAAGTTTGGATTTCCACTAGTTACCTTGTCAAAGCCAAGGTACAGCTTGTACAAACTTTTTTGGACACACCACAATCTCCTTGGGTGCTCACGGATTTGACGTCTAGCCGTTTAGGAGGTAGCACCTCCAAGAGTAACAAATCCGTTGAAAGGCTTGTAGTGCCAAATCTTTGTGCTCAAGATTTATCAAGAAAATCAACGAACTTAACCACCCAAAATCTTCTCAAAAGATGGAGCAAGGAGTTTGCTAGAAGATTTGTTTTGCACTCTCAAACCAAATCTCAAAGATTTGATCTAGATCTAGCTTTGAAAGAGAGAGAGAGTTCAGGGTTTTAGCTTTAGGGTTCTTGGAGTTCTTCAGGTGAGAGAGAGAGCTGTTTGAAATGGGGTGAGGGGGTATTTATACCCCGCACACAGAAAATGGCCGTTTGAAGATATTTTGCGACTATTCATCCGGAAGTTCCGGTACTAGCCAGAAGTTCCGGGATGAAAAACAAATTCAAACAGAACAGCAATTTCGAAAGTTTCGGGCTTAACCAGAAGTTCCGGACCAAATAAAAATCCGATACAGAAGATTCATTTCGGAAGTTCCGGGATTAACCGGAAGTTCCGGGCCAAATAAAATTCCCATACAGAAGGTTCATTTCAGAAGTTCTGGGCTTAACCGAAAGTTCCGGGCCAAATAAAATTCTGATACAGAAGGTTCATTTCGGAAGTTCTGGGCCAAATAAAATTCTCATACAGAAGGTTCATTTCAGAAGTTCCGGGCTTAACCGGAAGTTCCGGGCCAAATAAAATTCTGATACAGAAGGTTTATTTCGGAAGTTCCAGGACTAACCAGAAGTTTCGGGCCAAATAAAATTCCGATACAGAAGGTTCATTTCGGAAGTTTCGGGCTTAACCGGAAGTTCCGGGCTAAATAAAATTCCTATACAGAAGGTTCATTTTGAAAGTTCCGGTCTTAACCGGAAGTTCCGGGCCAACTGAAAAATTCAGAAATTAGTTTGAACCAATTCAAAAAGATTTCAAAAAGATTTTTCTTTGAGCACAAAGCTTCGAAACAACTTTCAACGTATCCCTCTTTATAGAACGGCAGTCCTAGACTCAATTTCAAAAGTAATACAATATTTTGCACCTTTGAGCCTATTTTGGACTAATCGGAGCTTTTCTCTAAATTTGTTTCAATTGTAATGCCGTTTTTGGTGACTTCTCTGCGTACAACTCATTAATGCGATTAGTAGCTTTTGATCATCATTGTCATTAATACACCAAAATTAATTAGGGGCCTAGATGCACCAAGATGCACTTTCACTAAGCCTAAAGCCCTTATATTTTGGCGAGGGATGGATATGGATGTCAAAATATTCGAATTATCCGTATTTGTATCCGATAAATTATAAATATGGATATTTGTATTCGTATCCAAATTAAATATAGACAATAAACGGAAACATCTAAATTCATTTGATAAATATGGATATGGAAACATATATCTGAATTTCTGTTGAATGCGAATATGAAAATGAATACATCTGTATCCGTTTTAGGATTTCACATAGATCGGACTGTTAAGGACATAGAACGACGTGGTATCACTATATTAATATATGTGGTTTATTAATTTTTTATATAATTATGAAACACTTAAGTTAGTGGAGATTTTCTAGCAGCACAAGGCAGTAGGATAATTAAATCATCATTTCTTTTTATTTGCAAATGGTTAATTTGAATTTGAATAAATTTTTGAAGTAGTTGAGAAAATGGTTTTATCTGTACACTTCATGGTCATACAAGTAGTTGAGCATCAGCTATAGATGTGTATAATTTTAGTATTTGATATCATATATTATTGTTGCTTCAAACGTATATTATTGAAGTGTAGAATGAAAAACAACTAACGCACATATTTCTATTACGTCGCTGAAGTGAAAATATTTGATTGATTGATTATGTTCAATTCACAAAATTTTGATTGATTATGTTTGTGGCGCATGTTTATATGTACCATTCATAAAATTTTCGTTGATTAATCGAATTTGATCAATTAAAAGTCTGATCAATTAAAAGTCTAGACGGATTTCACACTTTTCATTTTATATTCATTTCAAGTTTAAGTTAGTAAACATTTGGATTCGTATTCGAATTCGAACTATCCGTTTTGTATCCATATTCAAAAATATTTATATCTGTATTCGAATTCGAAATAAAATATGGTAAATAATGACATCCGGATTTAATTTTATGCGTATCTGGTTCGAATCCATTACTACATTTTGCGACGAATGGAGTCCTAACAAATTTGAAAAGACACTTTGATTTGTACTTTGGAAGGTTTGTACTGGTTAACATCCGGAGTATTTGCATTTCATTTAGTTAACTTTGTTGTAGGGTACTTTGGGAGAATATGTAGGGGGTATAGATTGATATGGTACAAGTGAGTACTTTGTTTATTCCAGTGGTTAACTTAGGAAGTAATTGGAATCTCACCTTCAGACTTCTTTTGTGCCCCTTGGAACACACAAGTTTTTATTAGATGATTCCTGTATGAATTAATTTTAGTACCCAACAAAATTCTCCAATATTTCTATGTTCCAAAAGAGTCCCTAAGTTCCTCATTTGCAAGCCTTCACGTGTCAACTGTTTATGCCATCTCAATATGTGTTTTTTATTTCTACTTTTTTTGAACTCTTATTACTTAAGAGGTCCTCAAACCTCAAAATCGTATGAAAGATTCACAATACTGTTTCAAAGATTCATATGAAAGATTCTCTGTTCCAAACTAACCCTGTAGCAGGGTTAACAAAATCTTTTTGGGACTGGATACCGCCTGGGCCCGAGATAGCGGTTACCGAAAAAATTCGATCAAATTTTATATTTCAAAATTTGAATTCAGATCGGTTCATGAAACGGTTTCAAATTCGGTTACCGTGATAACCGTGGTACCGAGCTCGGTTACCGCGGTACCGGTCAGACAATTTTTCAGTGAAAAATAAAAATTGTAAAATCACAGGAAATTATTTTTCGAGATAAATAGAAAACTTTTAATACCATAAATTTTATAAGTTTACAATAAAATACAAATTACTAAACAATATGGTTATTTGGTAATTCGAGTATTTCTAACTTATCATTGTTGACTCTAATGGTTATAAGCGGCGTTGTATTCATCTGTAGGCATTAGTTGTAAGTCACGTAAAGCAAGAATGTTTGCTTTGTACTTCTTCCAGCTTTGTCTTGTCCAAGCTATAGTGGTTTACCATTCTTCATATAACGTGGAATAAAATTGAGGATCTTGTCACTCGTATACATATCTAGTAGGAGTAGCTTCTGGAATGAGATAATGATACGGATAAGAATGCGAATAAGGATATCCATAAATGATATTGTCGTACGTTGTAGAGTCAGAACTAGAGCTATAACTATCCTGGGGAGCGTCGAACGTTTGTTGTCGACCTCGGAGAACAGTTGTTATCCTTTTTAACATTAGATTAATAGTGTGTGCAATATAATGTTGTCACACTATTGCTAGATATTCTTGTTTCACCAGCCTAGTACCTTATGTACATGTGAATCGTAAAACTTTACATATATGTGAATTAACATACCAACATGTACAGATTTTACATGTATGTGAATCAACTGAATAAGTCTTGTAACTCAATAGTATGAGTGCTTATGAATTAATAGGCTTAGAACAAATAATTAACAGGCAACACTCATCAAGAATGATATTTTGTTTGATCAAATATATGACATTAATCTAAAAGGCATGCATACAAAGAATCAAACAATAACGAGCGAAGAAGATTGAAAAATAAATTATTTTTGTATTTTGTATTTTTGTTCATCTTGCTTGGTTCGTAACTTTGTGATAGTTTAATATTTTTAAAAATTAATTTCACCATAAATCATATTAATTTACCTACTATTTTTGTTTTTTCTAAATTTTTTAATTTTTTAATTTTTTATTTGAATTTTAAATGAAATCGTTCGGTGCGCCGGTACGGAACACGAGCGGTAGAACGGTTTTGTTAACCCAGCCGTGTAGTAGTATTCAAACAAATTCCTTCCCTCCCCACGTTCCAAAAACTCTTTTGCATTCTTCAATGCAGACAGTTCAAAAGGAACATTCAAGGCTTGCAAAGACTTGACAAGTCTTTTTGGTGCATTGATGTTACTAGCTCCATTACAAAGAAAGGAGATGGGAGAGAGAGCATGGCCAAGGACAGGGCATGGATAGCCATGCATAGATAGGGCTGCTGTGCATGAGCTCGGGAACCCCTGTGCAAAACGCTGGTACTCACTCTTCTGTTGCTCCCAGTCCCGGGCCCCATTAATGGCTGCCACAGATCTACCCACTCGATTTCGCTGACCTCATCGACCCTGCACTACAAGTTTACAACCATCGTATGTGATATGCGTCTCTCGTTTTTATGCTTCCCAATGCTGCTGCATGCATTCTCTCTGCTGCAGTAACATCTGTATGCAAATGGGATGCTTTGCTTGCAGACACCTGTTCCATGGGATGCATGCTCCATTGCTGAATCTCACACATGTGTTGTAAGCCATGTCAAATTGTTTCTACAGCATCTTCAGGAGGAAAGCCTGAAGAAATGTTGTTCAGATTTCAGAGGCTGGTGATGGTGAATTTGGGATGAACTAATGCAATTACTACTGAGTTCCAATAGGGTGGTGTTGTGGGGGTTCAGGGGGAGAAGTACTCGTTTTGTCTCGGTGTGTGTGTGTGGCAATTTTTGGTGCTGATGAGGAGAGAAGCACAGCACAGCCTCTGCCAACACAGCAGCAGCCCTGTACACAGATTCCAGATCTTTTGGCTGCCTAACTTGATCATTTTTGCACGGAGCACACAGAAATGAACATCAAGCTGCCTACAGTGTTCTGAGGTGAGGTGTGTGCAAAAAAACAAAGCAACAAAGATGCATGCACAATGAAGAGAGAGAGAGAGGGGTCCTTCAAAAGCCTGCACAAAGGGTAGTGCTCAATGATCCTACACCTTTCACAAACAATAGCCCACCATGCCTTTGTTTCTTCACTTCTCTCTCTCACTTGTCTTCTTGTGTTACAAGAAAAGATGAAAGCTTTTGCATGCATCTATCTGATTGATATGCATCATCAGGCAGCAGCAGCAGTTTTGCAGAATTGCAGTGCCTCCCCCACACCCTGATGAAAGAGGCCATATAAAGCAGCGGCCTTTGGTCCCATTGCTCTGGCCTCCTCTTGCCCTGGAGCTGAACACTTGCTTGTGTCTCTTTGCTCAAGCAAAGACTGAAGAGAAGAGTAAAGTGTGCAAGCAGCTTCATACCTATTCCCTACTAGGCAGGTAAAAATCTATTACTCAATGCCAGAGAAGAGTAGTATAATCATCTTGTCCTGCTTCTTGGATCTCTTTCTCTTCCCAGGATTTGATTAATTTGAGAGAAACCTACCTTGCTTGTGTTTCTCAATGCCAGAACTGTTTCCTGCAAGTAGAGGATGAGTGATTGGACAGGCATTTAGATTTCAGGCACATGCATGATTCATCATACTTTTATAATGCAATGTGTATTTGGATTAGCCTTTTCTTATTGTTATCCTTTTGAGTTATGGTTTGCCTCACCAGTGGCCAATCATGAGGTGATAAATCCCATAAGCTTTTGTAACTGTATGAGTGATAACCCTCCCTCATGCCATGCCATGGCACTGTGCCTTTGCTTTGCCACTGTTAGCCAGGTGTGTGTATGGGCACCAACACCTTGTCATTGGCATTTTTCTTCCTGAGTAGGGTCCATTGGTTTTTTGATAGCCTCCCAGGCCAAAAATCTCTGACCCAGTGTCGAGATCAGAGAGAGCTGCTCCCTTGGTGGCCTTTGATGTTTGCATGGGTTTTCCTGCCCTTTTTTCTTTGGTCATTAGGCCTACCTGATAAGTGAGTTCCCTGCCCCCATTGTTTTCTTGTTCCTGGTAGATGTTCCATCTGGAAGGCTTCTTCTTTCCATTTTAGGTTCTGCATAGGGGTGTTGAAAACTGAAGCTCCAGAGGCTTCTTGGTTTCACTTTCATCTCTGGTTAGCATCCAAACTTAGCTCTAGTGTTCATCTTATGATGTCTTGTGTTTCTGTGTCTTGTGTTGTTGTTCATGAATCAGTGGTCGGTTCATATGCTATGTATGATCCATGTATGAGTCTGCCTCTAGCTTTTGAACACAGAAAAAAGATTGTTGTTTTGGAAGATGAGTTGTGAGTTGGTTAAAAACTGCATCTATTTTATTCCTATGGAATATTTCGGTGAGGATCTTTGTAGAGCTTTGTACGGTTGATTCTTTTGGTACCGTGAACTAAAAAGAGTAGATGAAAAGATCAAGACTTTGATTCAAAGGGTGCCTAGTACAGCCTGATCTGTCAAAAATATTGAGAACAGTGTGTCTGATGATCTGATGCGTGTGTGGTTGTTCCCAGGTTTTATTGGTTTGTGCAATTCTTGGAGATCTCCGAGGCGACCATGAGCAGTAATCCGTCGTTCTCGCAATTCGGGGTGGACGCCATGAACGACGGCTACTTCATGGCGAGCGGCAATGGCCTGCTCGGCGCCGACGTGCCGCTGTTCCATCCGAGCAGCATGGCGCCGGCTGATCATGGCGGCTTTGGCTTCGGCGATGCGGCGGCGCCGGCGATGGACATTGGCGCGCACTTCACGGCGAACAACCTGATGCTCGCCTCCCTGGCGAGCCAGCTGTTCGCCTCAGCTCCGGCGACGCACGGGCACGGCGACTACCTCGGCTCGAGGACGCCGCCGGATGAGGAGATGGACGGCGGCTATGACGTAGCCGTCGGTGACAGCCCCGGTGCGGTGAGCCTCGCGTGCCTCGGTCCGTCGGGTGCTATGGCTGGTTGGTCGCCGTCATCCAGTAAACCGAGCTGCAGCTGGAGCGACGCCGGCGGATCAAGAACAGCCGCTGTCCATGGATCGTATTACCTCGCTGGAGTGCCCGAGGAGGTTGGCTTCCTCTACCCGCTCGATGCCGGCCACTCCACAGGGATGCCGAGCGAGCTGTCACTGAGCCTGTGCTCCAAGTCTTCGCCGGACAGCATGCTCAACACCGGCGATCAGTGCTCGTCGGCAGCAAGCCGCTCCGGCCTGACGCAGCTAAGCAGGGTGGTTTCCGAGCTGCCGCTACCGTACTATCCGCAGGCGCGTTCCAGGCCGGCGAACTTCGCCGTGGTGGTGGCGCGCTC
>KE372816.1:228974-243108 GCA_000418225.1 Zizania latifolia | reverse complement strand
CAAAAAATTTCTAAAAATGAATCAAAAACAAATTTCAGCAAAACAAAAACACATTCTAGATCATCAACTAATGAGCATCGTTCTTGCCTGAATAAAGCTGAAATTTTTATTATGGAAGAACACATGTCTGAATTTTTAGCACGACGTTTTCGACTTTTCATGGACGATCTGTGTGCCGTCGCCAGGTGTCAAACTGGTTCATAAACGCTCGAGTTCGGCTATGGAAGCCGATGATCGAGGAGATGTGCGAGGAGCTGAAGAGGAGCTCGGGCAATGGAGCTCAAGTTCTGGCAATGGAGCATCTGAGCAGCCAAGACGTTGTCAGTTAACTAGGAGATCAGTCTTTTGTGGTGGCTACGTTAGCAGCAGATCGAGATCATCTCATTGATCAATTTATCCCCAACTGTAACTTTGTTCCATGCTTTCGTATATATCATCTGCCGGAGCAGTGATTGCTTTCCGCGGTAGATCATGCATGCAAATTTGTTTAGTTTCAGACTTTCAGCTGAGCAGGTTGCCAAAACTGCAGCAAATTGCTGGATTTTTTTTCCCTGGAGCTAGGTGATGATTCTGGCAGGCAGCAACTTGGAAGTTGGAACATGACAACGTAGGGATGCATCAAGCAATCATGCATCCATGAGATGAAATTTGAAAGGATTTTTGGGTGGCCAAAGTACAGACGTGGTATAGGAGCACTGTTCTAGTGTGGACTATCTGCATTGCTGCACTGCAGCGAGCCACATGAAGATGAACCCTAGCTAGCTAGCTAGGTTCTGATTTGTAATCTGTTTCTTGTTCCAGGGTTTGATCCAGCTGAGGTCGCTGCATGAGAGCACATGTTGTGTTTCGTCCCAAATCTGAATTGTATAGCGTGTGAGGCGACAGCTCGTGGAACTGAACTATTTTCTATGAAAGCATGCGAAAATATTATAAAGAACTGCTTTTGTAACTCAAGTTTACAAAATTGTGACGACAAGATAACCATATTTTTGGCTAACCGTTAATCGGGTCGGTCAGTGATTAACGGTAACCGGTCCGTTATTCCTAACCGGACTTAATAAAGTGGTAACAGAGATGGTGGCAAACAGTTAACCCTGGTAGGGATTCAAACCGATGCTACTAAATTTTACTAGGGTTTTAATCTAAATCTACCTCAAAGCAACGGCACCTACACAGTAATCTAAAATTTAGTTGTTTTTTAGACAAAGGATCAAATAGCACTTAACAACATACTCTTAAAGATCTTATCGTTTCTAAACATGCCCTAATCACGCTCGTCATTAGACGGGCCTGAAAGTGATTAAGGAGGGCCTAATCGCGTCATTAATTAGCACGATCCGCTCGTTCATGCGATTCGGCTTACGTGGCGCTGCTTGTGGGTCCATGCTTGCCTTTTTTTGCACCCACCCCCTGCGACCCTTTGTACGTGAGCTCACGAGTGGAGTGGTAAAAACAGCATTTATCTGTTGCTTCCGGCTGGAGATTTTAAATTTGTTTGTGCTTAACGAAAATTTGTTCAAATTTAGTCGGATATGTTTAAATTTCGTTTTCCCCCCTAAGAATTGCGTTCGAAATTTTGGTTTTTTTAGAACTTTAAGCAGTAGAGAGATTTCGGTCATGCGAATTTTTGTGCTATGTACTGCTTAAGAGCTGACCTACACTTTGTGCTTATCAATATATCGTCTGGATAGAGTAGCTAAAACGCAACCGGCAATTAAAATCAAAATATATACTAAGCTGCACGCACGGGTTTGTGTGTGTGTATATAATACAATATATATACAAGTATGCAAGTAACTCCAAAGTGTACGTTAATCCAGAAGAGGGGAGGCATGCAATCACTAAAGTAATCGTACGCCTTCAACGAATCATGTCGATCTATTCATGTGGCTCCTTCTGGAAATTAACTAGGATTCACTAATGGCACAAAATAAAAGACAATAATAATCAGCGGGAAGTTTTTATACAGAGTATTCTGCTTATGAAAATGATCAGATATCTGCTGCCAGTGTCAACTAATCTGACAAAAATATTGGTTGGGACAAGTCATCACGCATCACTGAAAATCAGTGAGTAAATTAGCCCTTCTCATTAATTAATTCATAACCATGTATATATTATATATATGAGAATATCGACAACTTAAGCAATATACTCTAGCCAATTATTTATACAAGTCATTTAGATTCTTTTTAAATATAAGTTGTTTTAAAACTTTTATACACTTTTTCATGGTTCTTTCCATTCTCATTCTTATCAAATAAATCTACTTCTCTAGTAAATAAACAACTCATTTTTCAAAGCAGAATAAACGAGGTATAACAGAATTATTTGAGTGTGATTTATTAATTTTTGTTTACAAGTGCAAAATGAAATCAGAGGAGTATTTATTTTGTTTTAGTTCTTGTCTAGTTGCCTTGTTTATTAAAGATTGAACAGTGATGTATTAGTATACAGCTACCTCATGTGCGTCATGACGAACTCTAATATCTTCGATGCAACTTGCATGTTTCCAGATGCATCTTATCATTGTTTAATTTCGTTGCAATAAATTGACTGATGATTTTTTTTTGATTTTTTGTTTTTCATGCAACCATAGTGGACCTTTTAATTTTATTGCAGGATGGATACATTTATATGTAATCGCTGTCTCCTTGAGTAGTTGACCATTTCATGGGTCCAAAAAATAATTTATTTTGGGTCTTTCTTGTTCTCTCCTTCATGGAGTACACTACCCGTGTTGCTTTTCTTTGTTTACCAAGCAATGCCAGCCACAGCTTTTGAGTTGCAACTTGGCCTTTTTGTGATGCACACATGATTCGTTTGGTCATAATTTTGCTTGCAAATGTCATTTAGTATGAATATCTATTTAGTTAAACAAATGGTAAGGATAAAAACAACAAAACAAACATATCTTTATAACAATAGGTACGGGCTACTTTTCTTTACATAGTCTATTTCGCACAACTTCAATTTAAGATTCATATTAAATCTAAAATTTATATGATAAAATAAGATGCTTTTTTATTTTTACTTTTAGTCAAAGATAAAATCATATGCTTCAACTAAATATACTAAATAACATCAATCCATCTATAGCTTCAGATCTAAGATTTGTTAGAGCTAGATTAAACCATCTCTAAAATATCATAGCTAAAACTATACCAAATATCTCTATAATGTGACATGTTTTAATTTTTAAGTGAGATCGACTTGCTAACGAAGCTACATAGATAATTATATCACCATCTCCTCGTGGGGGCACAATATAAAAAGCACGAATTAGCTTATTGTTGACTAAATCGATCAAATTAATATGAGGAAATTTGTATTGTATCTTTTTTTACGAGAATAATGCTTTCATTCTCAGACCAAAAATTGATTCTTGAAATAATATTAAAGTGATACAAGTATACACTACAACACTTCTGGATTAAAGTACTCAAAGATGTTTCTTAACCCTTTTAATCCCTACTAAAATTTTAAACATAAACTCATATATCTAATTTCAACAATAATCCGTTTGACCACGCCTAGCAACAAAAGCGACCATGCCGGTTTTCTTGCCACCACTCAGTGTCGACGTGGTAGGTCAGAAGACTTGTTCGAAAAAACTAGACTCGACGGCGAGTGTTGAGAAGTTGTGAAAATTTAATCTTAATCTAGTAGAAAACACAAAGCACTTTACTTTGGTTTAGGCCTCTTGTAGATAATAGTCTATACTCTATATCCTGTTTTATGTATTGAATTTTAATACAAGTAATATTACAATAGTTAGTCGAGACTAGTTCGGTGCCTTGGTTAGATACCCATAGATTACTTCAGCTTCCTCAATCTCCTGGTACATACAAGACTTACTCCTTATATATGCACAGTACAAAAGGTTGTAACTAGGATATATCCTATCCCACTTGTTATATATATCATCACTTTGCTTAACTTTATCTACACTAGTGTATTGTCATGTTATCAGTCTTGATCCCAAAACATTCTTCCATCTTCTCTAATTTTAGTGAGTGGCTCTTGTTCTTTATTTATTATGGTCTCATCTATCAGTGATATATGCGATAAAAAAGAAAATAGAGAGGGAAGATATATGACAAGTAATGTCTACCCGTTAGTGATATAGAAGTAAAATATAGGAAACATAATATTAGAAGATTGTTGGAGAATAATGAGATTTATAGAATAATTTTTTTTGAGGAAAAAACTTATATTGCCCAGCATGGAAATGGTAACCGCTAGGGATACTAGCTTTACATCAAGTATCTGCTCGCCAGCACAAAAAACGCGACTGCAAAACGATTTTGCTAGACTTTATAGAATAAATTTTATTACGAAGACTCTATATATAATAATATTAAGAGCAAGTGTGTTTTTAATAGAGTATAAGAGCATCTCTAAAAATTCCCCAAGAGTCCTATATACCTATGGGTGGCTCTTCGATCCTTAAATTGGCAGCTTCACCTTGGCTAGAGCTGGCAGAGTAGGGCTCAGCTCCCACGTTGAGATCGACGATAATCGATCGCATGGTCCACTAGCTTGATTCTAGAAAAATTGAGGCAAAGTTATCAACTGAAGCATGTATTATACCAGCTCGATCAACCAGTGTACAAAAATATAATTGCCTTAGCAATCAGCTCCAACTTGCAGTACTGCTTGCTCTTACTTGTGATCTTGCCAACTAAAATTTGTCGAGCCCAAAATCATCACAAAAAAAGCGACATCTCAAAAGCATGAGTAACTGCTACCCGATATCCTAGAGATCAACAAAACAAATTAAAGAGACTTGTAACATGATGGCATTATATTGCAAGATAACGATGGAGATATATACATACAAAGAAAAACTAACACCAACTTGCACCCTCTCTTTAAAGATGTCATCACCTTATCAGAATTGCAGTATGGCAATTGGCAATTGCAAACCAAACATCTCTTTCCTTTAGTTTTAAATTAGGTAGGAAAAAAAGAACGAGAAGGGGGAACAGAAGCAGCAGCATATCACTATGCATACATGCATGAATGCAGTTGTATGTACTACACACACCATGATTGATGGAGAAGAAGAGCTAATGGTGGTGGTTGTCGGGCGGCGAGGAGGAAGAAGAAGAGGAGGAGGTGGTGGCGACGGTGGCGAGCTTCTGGAGGTTGAGCTTGACGACGGTGTCGGTGAACATGCGGGTGTCCTCCTCGGAGTTGCCGGCGGGGACGTCGACGACGTAGGACTCGACGACGACGCAGTAGGGGCCTGGCTGGAACTCGGTGACGGAGGTGACGGAGCGGTAGTTGCAGAGGCGGTGGTCGCCGCCGACGACGCGGAAGCTGAGGACGTGGCGGTCGTCGTCGAGGATCTCGAGGCGCTCGGTGCTGGTGGAGGCAGGGAGGCCCGACACGACGGT
Source organism: Zizania latifolia (assembly GCA_000418225.1). Classification (NCBI taxonomy): domain Eukaryota; kingdom Viridiplantae; phylum Streptophyta; class Magnoliopsida; order Poales; family Poaceae; genus Zizania; species Zizania latifolia. The sequence continues at coordinate 237,706 of KE372816.1, read as the reverse complement.
GACCTCGCGGACGCTGCCGACGGTGGCGCCGTCGCCGGAGGCGAGCGCGCAGGACTTGATGAAGTGCTTGTACCGCTGCGGGTTGGCGAAGCCGCGCACGATGGGCCACACGGCGGCGAGCGGCGCGTCCACCCGCTGCGTCACCAGCGACGTGCAGGTCCCCCCCGCGCGCCCCGGGAACGTGTGGTGCGCGCGCACCACGCCCTCCAGCTCCGGCCGCTCCGCCTCCGCCAGCCCTTGCCGCAGCGCGCTCTCCATGTGAGGCTCCATGGCCATGCGCCTGATTAATCGTCTCTCGTCGGCGTCGGAGAAGGAGATGGCTACTACTGTTTGTTCAGTTAATGAGGAGATGAGGCGACTCGCCTTTTATGGTTGGGTTCTTGGGTTTGGCTGACTGGGTGGCTGCGACTTTATGGTTTCTTTGGGTTGAATTTAACCGACTATATATGAATTGTGGATATACATTCGTGCGGATGAGAGTGAAGAACAAGTGAGATTATTTTCATGCTTTAATTATTTTTAGGCGTATTAAAAAGTCACTAATATGTTTTATTTATCTTATAAAGACTTATTTATGAGATTAACACATTAGTTATTATAATAAAAGATATAATAAAAACAGTATTGTGAAGTTACATATAAGAGGTATTGAATAAATAGAACTTCTTAATTTACAAATTGATGGTAGATAAGGAGAAAGAAATGGAGTCTTTGAAAAAAATTGAAGATATAAAAAAAATGTTTTTAGATGAAGATAATACATTATAATTAATTACGACGAACAATTTTTTCGAGGAAAAGTTTGGTTCCCTCTTAACTTTAATTATCATAACTAATTTAGCAAAAGCTTAATCATAAGTGTGGAAAGTTTAGTTAGAAAGCAAATGGTATATAAATAAGCAAGTTAATATAGTGTAATAAGCAACAAAACATGTTCCAAACGAATACGCTCTAACTAGATAAAACAATCTTAAAAACTGATAGATATTTATTTATAGAGATAAATTAAATATTACACTTTATAATATAATAAATAGTTTGAAATAACTAGTTGGACAATATTAGCACATTTTTTTAAAAAAATGTTCTTTTAAACACGAACAATCTACGATAATAATTCTGAAATGTTAAAAAAAATCCCTTAGCTTTGGAGTTGAAAATCGTGATATCGGTGGATCGTATACTCATATGTATAACTTTGAAGTTGGCAAGAGTTTCTTGTTCTTTTGAATTTTGATCTAGATGCAGTGCACGGGGTGGAAATTGGAAGGAGGAAAGTCAACTCATTTCACGGAGTCCAACGAATCATTGGACACACATATGCACGTGACAGGTTGAGGAGCATGATGCAAGATCGTTGACCGTGAGATCGTCTGTTGCTCGATCATTACTCCGTCCAAAAATCTCCTACCTACGTATATGGTTTGTGAACGGCACACGTACGTACTGCAGGCGCGTTTGTTGTTGGCACGGCGAGGCGCTGATAAAACAGCAAAGCAAAGCACGGATTACGTGTCAAAAAAATGGATCGATGGGGGGCGAAAAGCAATTAGCTGTAAGATTATAATGAACAGCATGTGATTTACGACGACGTACGTGACCGGCCGTGAACCGTGACAGCGACCAGGCTCCCCCAAAAAAAGGCAGATCGGCTGACCGCTGACCAACTACTACCATGTCGCAGTCTAATGAACCATGTGAACAAGTGCAAATTCTCCGGGATCATGACTCAATAAGTTTGTTTGTTATAGTATTACGCTAATATAATATTTAAAATATTTAGAAATACATACTATGGTTATATATGTAATCCAGAACAATTATTAGTAATATTTGTCTTATGTGATTTTTTCTGTAAATATTTTTCCCGCGTTCAATTTGATGGTTATTTGTCGTAAAATGAGTCAACGAAAAAACTGGAAACCATCGCAGACCGGTTTGAGCCAAACTGGGCTAGGGCCTCGGAGGTTGATTTACACGTGCATGGGCCCACCAAACACGTGAATGGGCCACCATGTCGGCCCATTCAACCAGGCCTGTCATTTTGGGATTGTTTGGTGTGGCCTCTGTAGGAGGCCCACTTGGCAGAAAATACAGGGGCCACCTGTCAGTGAATCACGGCTCCATCGGTTTTAAAGCTGCCGTGGTGACCCGGCGGAGGACAGGGACTCCTCGCCGACGAAAATGCCCCGCCGCCTCGCGACGACCTACTCCGGCCGCATCGCCGCCGCGAGGCCGTCCCCGGCGGGCACCTCCCTCACCGTCACCGTCTCCCCGAAGACTCCCCCGACGCCGCTTGACCCCCGTGGTTACCCGCTCCCGCGCCGGCACCTCGTGTGCGCCGTCGCACGCATCCTCCGCTCCCAGGCCTCCCCCTCCCCGCTGCTCGACCTCGCCGACTACCTCGGCTCGCTCCGCCTCACCCTCACCGCGGCCGAGGCCTCCGAGGTCGTCAAGGCCCTCTACCGCGAGCCCGGCCTCGCGCTCGCCTTCTTCCGCTTCGCCGCTGACTCCCTCCCGGGCTTCCGCCACGACGCCTTCTCCTACAACCGCATCCTGGCACTCCTCTTTCGAACCAAGCCCGACCCCGCCGAGGCGCTGCGGCTCGTCGCGGAGATGGAGCGGGACGGCGTGGCCGGCAACATCTCCACGATAAACTTGCTGGTTGGGATGGGCGGAGGCGGCGTGGAGGTGGCGAGGTGCCTCGAGCTGGCGAAGAAATGGGGGCTAAGGCTCAACGGATACACTTACAAGTGCATTGTGCAGGCACATTTGAGGAGCAGGGAGGTGTCGAAGGGGTTCGAGGTTTATGAGGAAATGCGGAGGAAGGGCTACAAGCTGGATATCTTTGCATATAACATGCTTCTCGATGCGCTTGCCAAGGCTGGAATGGTATGAACAATTCAGTTTGCGCTTTGCATTTATCAGCAATCCAGTGCTCTTTCTCAGAACTTGGCAGCTGATCTTTGTTAGTTAAGCAGGTTGACCAAGCTTACCAAGTCTTTGAAGATATGAAACAAAAGCACTGTGTACCGGATGCATACACATATACTATACTAATCAGAATGTCTGGAAAGGCTGGAAAGACCTCTAAATTTCTCTCACTTTTTGACGAAATGGTGTCGAAAGGATGTGTTCTTAACCTGATTGCTTATAATACTGTTATTGAGGCTCTTGGAAAGAACAAGATGGTGGACAAGGTAATTTTTTTACTCTCCAAAATGGTTGAGAGTGACTGCCAACCCAATCAATTCACATATAGCATTATACTGGATATTTTGGCAACAGAAGGCCAACTACACAGATTGAACGAGGTCCTAGATATCTGTAGTAGGTATATGAACACATCAATATATTCTTATTTGGTGAAGTCGCTCTGCAAATCTGGTCATGCAAGTGAGGCGCACAGTGTATTCTGCCGCATGTGGAACTCCTATGAGAAAGGGGATAGGGATGCTTTTGTATCAATGCTTGAGGTGTTATGTAGTGCAGAGAAAACATTAGAGGCTATTGATCTATTACATACGATGCCTGAGAAAGGGATTGTTACAGATGTTGGCATGTACAATATGGTCTTTTCAGCTCTTGGAAAGCTCAAGCAGGTCTCTTTCCTAAGCAATCTCTTTGAAAAGATGAAGGTAAATGGGATTATTCCTGATGTTTTTACGTACAATATTATGATTTCAAGTTTTGGTAGAGTTGGCTTAGTTGACAAGGCGTCTGAACTTTTTGAAGAAATGGAGGCTAGCAGTTGTAAACCTGATGTTGTCACATACAATTCTTTGATAAACTGTCTAGGAAAAAATGGAGATCTCGATGAAGCCCACATGCTTTTCAAAGAGATGCAGGAGAAAGGATATGATCCTGATGTGTTTACTTATAGCATATTAATTGAATGCTTTGGTAAATCAAATAAGGTTGACATGGCATGCAGCTTATTCGATGAGATGATTGCAGAGGGATGCATGCCTAATATTGTAACTTACAACATTTTACTTGATTGTTTGGAGAGATGTGGAAAGACAGAAGAAGCTCATAAACTTTATGAAACTATGAAGCAACAAGGGTTAATTCCTGATTCGATAACTTACTCAATACTTGAGCGACTAGAAAGTAGATCTCAACGAACAGTAAGAATACGTAAGCCAACTTGGATTTCAGGTTGGGTTGTCAGCCCATTAAGATGAGAATGACTTGGTAAAATTGAGGAGAGCACCCTAATCCTTCATGTTTGTACCTTCTATGATGTGTATCTGGAGACTGTGCATAATGTTTCCAGTGTATTTCAGTGCTCCAACGACATGGGTTTGTCATCTAATCACTAACTGAAAATTTTGGTTTGCTTTTTCCTCAAGAATGATAGCTGAGGATCACTAGATCAGGCATACTGCACAACTACTGAGCTACCTACACCCTGATTCTGAACATTCAATACGCCATGGACTTTCAAAATGCCTAGAGTCCTCATTTCAGATTCAAAAGGCACAGATTCATGCATTTACAAGCTTTGGAAATGCAAGTTGTAATGAACTGATTCTTCGTAACTTGGGAAGTTTTAAGGTTCATTGTGTCATAAGAGAATGCTGTACGAATCTGATAGGAGGTTATGCATTCTAACTTGTAATGTTGTTGGAAGAAAGGATGCTTGCCATGGTAAAATTCTGGTTCATACTGAAGACATCTTCAAAATCGGTAAGAATTGTACTTTGACAGCATATAAGGTTTATTCCACACGTGATGAAGCTTTCTTTTAAATCTTGGAGACAATGCTTACAGCCCTTAGCCCCTTACAATTACCAGATGACTTGGTTATGAAATATTCATCGTTCTTTTCACTATCTCACAGTGCTGGTTATGCTGTCAATTTGTTTTCAAGTTGTAACCCTGCTGCTTTCTTCCCTATAATTTTGAGTATGATTAAAGTACCAATTGTTTCTGCAGTATTTGATGTAGCTTGTAACACATGTACACATATAACTCTGAAAGTTCATCTACTTGTGTATGTGATTATCTGTAGAAGTTGCATGTTGTTGCCTCTTATTTGGATGTGTTGGCGAAATTTGAAATATTTAGTGTTAAATGGAAACACCGAAACATTAGTGATTTTCTTTAGAGTCCTAACTAATCAACGTATTTTTTAGGACTACATAGTGCACAAACATTTAACTTTTCATGTCAGACCATTATTAGGCTGATCATGCTTGCCCTGTTATGGTATCTATATGAGATAATCCACAAGAGAATACACTTGTGTTCCCACCTCAATATACAGTCCAAATAGCCATATCAAATTCTGAAACAATTTGGTAACATTGACACAATATCAATGTACCATGGCACAATATTTTACGTCTCATTTGGGAGGCCCAAAATCCTGGGATATCCTGGTGGATGGGCTGGGATTTTTGCCCTTCTCAAACTGGCCCGTAAAGGGTTATTTAGATACGTAGCACTCTAGAGTACACAGTTTTGAGATTTACCACTTAAAAGTTTTTCCTTTGAAATATGTGACTGCAGAATGCCGTTCTTTGAGATACGCCTCTATGAAAAATTTGGGACTATTATGCCCCTTCCTCCTTTCTCTTCTCTTTCCCACCTTTCTCCTCCCTTTATTCATGGTTCAATGCCTGCGTACAATTATTTGCTATTTCAATTCCCGTAGGTATTGATAAGTTACTATAGAAATTAGCTTGATACATGATACAAAGTAACCAAGCTGTAGCTCTAATAATGCCTTGGAGCTACACAGTCACAGCTAAGAATGTTAGTCAGTGTCAAATTGACAAGTAGATAAATACAACTGTAAATTGAGCTATGCCTATTTATTGTCCTGAATGTGTTTTATAAGGTCTGTTGATGTTAAGGTGCTGAAACAACATGTATATTGTTCTTTTAGGCACTGCTTGGAACATGGGAATTTTATGTGAAACATTTCACCTATTGGAATTGGGAACAAATTCCGTATTCCAAATGGGACCATAGACAGGAATTTTGTGCAATTTTTTGTTTTCTGTTGCTTTGTTCCGATCATATGTTTAGGGTTACCCAAACGTTGTACTGTAGTACATAGAACACATCATGTTTCATTGATATTGATGTTGCTGTCTGGGGCTTACTGATGGGCCTGTAACTAGGTAATTATTGTGTACTCCTTGACCTGTGTTTTGAGGACCCTACCCCATACACGAGGGCCCGCCCTCTATAGGTCGATTCTTAACATGTGTTCTAGAGGAGCTAGCGAGTGATCTTTTTTAACCAAGTCTGAAATTCGCTCCTAGGCTACAAGCCCTTTCACAATTATTGTGTACTGTAAATCTGTAATCAGTCAAAAATCATAAAATATTTTGTATATTTCTTGTATTGCCTTTGTATCATTCATGTCCACTTATGTTTGGTCCAATTTTTGCATTGTTTTATATTATTACTCATATTTATTTTCCAGCTGCATCACTTCAGTCCTCACTGTCTTATTGGAGTAAGCAGGTAATACCTATACATATTGCTAAAAGTGGTCATTGGATGTAAAAGTGGGTTGATTAATTCCATACTGCAGGGAAAAAGGGTGGTTTGGTTGAAGATACTGGAAGATCAAGCTGATCTAGTTCCAATTGCAATAAAGGCAAGTTAACCTTATTCTTATAAGATTAACTTAGTTTAATATCAGTCTTTTTCTGAAATAACATAATATTTTATAAACTGGTGGTGGCTACTCTATGCCACAAGCTGGAAAGAAAAAAAATTTCTATGCCGATTTTCCTTTTCATGTTCTTTACTTTTCTTTTTTTGATAACAATACCTCATTACACTTAACTAATCAGTTCAAAATTTGCAGTTAACCTTAGTTTGATTTGTGTTACCTCTGTTTTAGGCATACTTGTTTATCATCACGCAGAGCCCAGGGTATGTGATGTTAACCTTCTGGCTTCCAGATGGACCTTCAGGTTTGCCTTCCACTTCATTGCATCAATTTGGTGTTGGAGCATTTGTCATAAATGACAAAAGAAGGTTACGATAATTTGTTGGTTATACCTATTTGCTTAGTAGTGTTACTTTCTGAACAGCAAAGTAAATCAATCTTTGAAATGCATATGTAATTGTGTTTGCACTGTATGCCTTTTATGATTTTAGGTGCTTGAATTGTCCATCACACTGTTCAGGCATCTGGAAGATCCCTATCAGTTTTGTAGATAAGGTTACGAACACAAAGCAGAAACTTCCTAGTAACAAATTACTGATACATGATAAGGAAAAAGCCAAGTGGGGTCAAACTTGTTTAAGATTGTCTCCACTATATTTTGTTGAAGTCTTGAAGCTATTTAACCTGGTTTTACCATTCACGTATTGCTTTTTTTTTTTTCTGCTATCGGTTTGAAGACTTGTTTTATGGAGCCATAAGAGAAGTTAGAGAAGAAACTGGGGTAATTACACTGTTTTGACTTGTTTTATTGCAATTACGCTACTTTGGATGAATTACTTCGATATTTAACATGATACTGCACTGCACTTTTCAGATGGAAAGTTGTTTCCTGGATGTTGTTGCTTTTAGGTATATCAAAGTACAATCAATGAATTCATTTAGACCTTTTATTGACGAGACTTCATGGAAAAATAAATTTCCCCTTCAAGCCACTGTCATCTGAAGCGGCAAGGGTACTCCAAACTAACCAAATGCCAAAAGTGAAAACATTCTAGATCGTTAAAGTGAAAACTAACCAAATGCCAAAAGTGAAAACTATATATATATACACACGATCGTTAAAGCTCGACCAGAAAAACTAAGTTCAACAAGGATATTAAGACAGAGTGATGTGCCATAAAATATATAAATAATAATAACAATAAAAAACATTCAAATCAAGGAGTTAACGTAAAACCCCAAAGAAAGAAGACTAGGATTCTAGGATACATAAGGCTTAATGCCGAACCTTCTAAATACAATTAAGTTCTACAATATTTAATGAAGCAACCGTTTTGAAATCAAGCCGCGGAAATTTCGAGTTTGAAGTTGGAAATCATGTATATCTCTGAGTGTCACCCTTGCGTGGTGTTAAGAGATTTAGTATCATCGGAAAATTAGCACCGCAATACATTAGCCATATCCTAATCTTGCTTAACGTAGTAAAGTTACCTATCAGCCATAGTTACCTGCTATTTTGGTAGAGGTGCATAATGTCTTCCAGTCCTACCTGAAGAAGTGCCTACGCGTCCTGAAGAGTATGTACCCTAGGAGGTGTAACCCTTGAAGAGAATCTAACTTAAGAAGAACATCCGCTACGTAATCTTGAGGAGGAGGAACACCAGACCTGACGAGAGGTTATCAAGTTCTACAAGGTACAAAGAATGTAACCGCTCGGAAGATGAAGCTACATGTGAACGAGAGGATCACCTACAGACTGAATACCCAGAGTTGTTCGTCTAGCCTAGAAATCTCGGGTCGAGATTTTCTTAAGGGGGTAGGTTTGTGAAATCCTGAATTCTGAACATAGGCAAAAATGTATTTGAATCAAAGTTTTAAATTTAAAAAGTTGGATTTCTTGATTGATTCTTGTGCCAAAATAATTTTTTCTCCCAAACCAAAAGTAAATACTATTCATCGTCCAAAAATATCAATTTCTAATTCTGAAATTATCTCTTTTCCATTCAAACACCTTTTTTCCTAACTCTAGCTTAACTCATAATCCATCTCCTGCATCTAGGGCTGGCAGTTTAGCTCGAGGCTCGCGAGCTAGCTC
>KE372816.1:186347-202853 GCA_000418225.1 Zizania latifolia | reverse complement strand
CCTTGAGCTTGACTGACGTCGTGTGGTAAAGGGACTGGTGCGTGAGTGCATCTAGGTTCTGGAAATATGATTTTGCCTTTGTATGCATTCGGGGGTCAATATGTGCTGCTAGGTACCGCTATTGATCGACGATTCGGAAATGGTTTCCGAGAAGTGGCCGTTTGTGTATGAACCTATCGGGTCACACACTCAAGGGGATGGATTCAAATGTTGCAAAGAATTGGTTCTTGTGCAAGTGGGAGATTGATGGAATTGTGCCCAAGAAAATTCTGGGGGAATCGGAAGTTCCGGCTATAGCCGGAAGTTCCGGAGTTCTAGAGCATCCGGAAGTTCCGGGCCAGCCCCTGAATTTGGTTTTCTGGACGAACCGGAAGTTCCAGGTCAGAATTAATTCGATACAGAAGGTCTGTTTCGGGGTCTGTTTCGGAAGTTCCGACCGGAGTCGGAAGTTCCGGGTCGGAATTAATTCGATACAGAAGGTCTGTTTTAGAAGTTCCGGCTGTAACCAGAAGTTCCGGACCCAAATTAATTCGATACAGAAGGGTAATTTCGGAAGTTCCGGATAGGATCCGAAAGTTCCGAAGACCGGAAGTTCCGGCTATAACCGGAAGTTCCGGGGTGCGCAGATTAGATCTGTTGGGCTTTTAATCTGGATTAAAAGGCCCATGCTGGGCACTATATAAAGGTGGAGAGGGTGGCACGCAAGGGCTGCTGCTACTGCTCTACCCTAGCCCTAGCCGCCACCTCTCCTCTCTCCCAAGTAATCACAAAGGTTGTGATCAAACCCTAGAAACTTCACGAGTGGTGCTAGCACGCCGGCGTGGAGTGTTTCCGTCCCTGTATGTGTGGACTTCGTGGAGGTGCTGCTCGAATAGCAGCACTCGTCGTCTTCTTCGTGTGAAGATCGCTGGGCTTCTTCGACTTGGTCGTCGGCGAACGGGCGAGGCAAGGAGGAAACGAGCGAGGACGCGCTTCTCCAAATCTTCTTCCGCTGCACTAGCGCGTCTCGCGTTAGAAGGTAACGATCCATGATCCCTCACGCGCATGGGTTCCTGGGCCAATGGGGTTAAAAATTAAAATTTGCTGGCTAGCGTAGCCTCCCCAATGTCCCAACATCCACCCACGACCCAATGACAACACTAACACAAGACCTTTAAAACGATGCCTCCAGGGAGGTTACGACGCTAAAGCGCCGCCCGGCCTAAGAGCCTTAGGCTAGGTTTTTATCGAAAAGTCTCGCGACGGGGTGAGAGGACGGTTGTGCGACAAAGCCTCCAAGAAGGAACATGGTGCCTGAGGGCGTCATCGATATTGGCCCAACCAGGTTAGGCAAGGCTTTTGCCTGAACCAAATCTCCCAACCCTGAAGGTGCCCTTGAGCTACCCCAAACAATCGAAACAACCACTAGAAGCAAGCATCCTGCCACCGAAAGAAATCGGACCTTGCAACCCTGCTACCTAACCAAGCTAGCGCCTATCCGCCAGCACAACTCTAGCAAGCCAACAAAACAGCAGGCAAGCAACGCTTCTTTTAGGCTAGAACTCCGCCAAACCAAGGAGCGCCCCACGATCGAGAAGGAAGACGGCCACAGGATAGGAGGAGCTCCAAGGAGAGGCAGGAGAAAAAGCTAGAAGAAAGCGATCACTTCACTGCTAAAATGAAGCCTGTCAGGCCAACCACGGACACGATGTGGGCGACACGAAGGGAGAGAACAACTAGACGCGCCCGTCGTCGATGGCCCCACGTGCACCACTCCAAGATGCCCATAACAAACCAGAAGTGACCCTTCTGCGACCACCTTGAAGCTGGCACTCAGCGGGCTCCAAAGGAGATGCCACCAAGACCGATGACCCTTCGGCAAGAAGAAGACCGCTGAGTAGGTAGAAGGTGCCAACGCTGGCCTCAACAGGTCGACACAGCAAAGGCAGAAACTAAGTATCCCTACGTCGGAGCAACACCATGTGCGCCAACTCGCCCCACACTAGGGCACGGCCGCTGGAGCAACATCAAGAGCACCGCCGCACAGGCAGGCAGGAATACCGACCCCTTGAGCCCTGAGCTGCCACCTAGACAGAGAAGGGAGGGGAGCAACTACTGCTAGGGAGGGAGAGGGAAGGGCGGTGGCTGCAGGGAAAAGAAGACCATTAGATCTGCCGTCTGACCGACACCACTCCGCATGCAGCCGGCGCCACCAACTCACACCACTTTGCGCGCATAAGCCGGTTAGAAACTAGCCAACTTCGTGCCAGAGCATGCCGCGACATCCTACTACCAGCTAGGAGAAAAGGCAGCATGGGAAGGAGAACAGGGGCATCGTCGCGCGCCGCCCCGAGGCCGCCACATGGTGCCAGGCCGTCGCGCGCAGTCGAAGTCGGACAAGAATGGCCCCAGCATAGCGCACACGCGACCTCAAGGCGACGCGGCACCACCTGGCACCATACTTATCAAGGCGTCGCGAAAGCGCCGCTTAGGCATCGTGAAAGCGTCGCTTTAGCGGTAGAGCGGTCGTTAGGGGTAAGGCGTCCCGACGCCTTACCCCCCAGGTTGCAGAATCGCGTGGCCCACGCATCAGACAGATGAGATAGCAACTTACCTCTAGGTTTCCAGCTATTTCTGTCCCTTTTTGTCTAGAACCTGTCGAGAGAGAGCCAGAGAGGGTGGCGGCTCGGCGTGGAGACGTGCGTGACGTAGATTCGGCGTGGCGCGGCGCAGATCCGGTGTGGCCCGACGTAGATCCGGCGTGGCGTGACGCAGATCCGCCCAGTGCGACGTGGAATAGCTCAAGGTGCGGTGGAGCAGTGCGCTGCGCGGCAGGGTAGCAGTGTGCGGCGTGGCGGGGTAGCAGTGCGCAGCGCGACTGGCTTTTGGTTTCAGCAGCTAAGTGCCGTGAGCCCCAGCCTAACTGCCGTCGCCCGTCTACAATAAGGTGACTCACCCCCTTTCTTTTTCTGTAGCTAGCACACTGCAATAATAGTGTTGCTCTATTGAACAAACAGGGTAGAAGTGATGCACTGCTGCTGTAAACAGCAAATAGCTTGCAGTAAACATCGATGTCTCGTAGTGGCACAAGTGCTTCCTTACCTGCTGTTCCTTCAGAGCAGTATGATCCTATAGCTGATCCAAAACAGAAAGCAAAATCCAATGATCTAGGATAGAAATATGGGTATTGGACAGAAATTGACAACCGAGATAAGGTGACATGCAACCGAGAAAAGGAACCGGTTGCTACACAAGAGATTAAATGATTTGATCTTTGTTTCATACAACCGAAAGATGAAGGATAGGCTTCAAAATAGGTTTGAGAAAACGGGTAAAAACATTGACCTACTTGTTATTGAGGATTGACTCATCGGTTGTACATACTTAAGGTGGGCATGGGTGTGAGAATGACCTCACATGGGATATGGTTGATGAAGCCATTGGGACATCAAGCTCACTACGAGGTCGAAACCTTCCAAGACAAGCTAATAGGAGTCATAGAGTTAGACAGACTATGACCTATCAAAGACGTGGAAAAATGGTGATTCAATATGAGGAAGACGAAGACCGGCGTGATGAATCTGAGGAAGAGGATCCATATGATGATGTAGATATGAGTGAGAATAATAAAGCTGCTAATGCTTAAGATGATGGAGAAAGAGATGACACAACTACCAATTTCATTGAGTTTGATGATTGCTTTTAATATTTAAGAGATGGGATTGTTTGGGTGTTAAACTTATTTGCTACTTTCATTATACTACATTGCTATATTATTATTATTGTATTGCACTTGGTATTATATTGCTGTTTTGAACCTGTTATATTGCTATTTATGTTTGAAACTTACTACTTATATATAGATATTTTTATTAAAACTATATATTCTTAAGTAACATAAGACGTTGCCTCGCCTTACACCTTACTGCTAGTCTTACCGTTTACACGATAAGATAATAGGACACCGCCTCACCTCGCCTTACCACCTTAATAACTATGCCCGACACCCAGGCAGCAGAAAATAGCCCGACCACGCCACCGCACTTGAAGCTCCAAATCTGGCAGAGGCATGCGCCGGGGAGGAGAAAGGTAACTCCTGGCAAAAGGGCGCTGGCTGGCCGGGGAGCTGTGCCCGGAGTAGCACGGAGGGAGCAGCTGCCGCTCGGCGCCAGGCGGCCGCGAAGCGCACCGGCCGTCCGGGGAGCCATGCCTGGGGCAGCACGGAGGAGCGGCCGCCGCTCGGGCGCGAGGCCACCGTGTGCATCCCCGTGGCCGCCACACGCCGCCCTGTGCCCGCCCGGCCACCACGCCGCAACAAGAGACTTCGGCGAGAGGAGAAGCAGAGGAAGAGCAGGAACAGCAGAGCAAGAGCAGATCTGGGCGCACAGGGAGAGGGGAAGAAACTGCAAGGAGGAAACAACAGATCTGGAATAGCAGAGCAAGGGGGAAACTGCCCCGCCGCCGCCTTCACCCCATCCGCCCAGAGTCCCGGCGGAAAGCTCCGGCGACGGCGATGGAGGGGGAGGAGAAAGTGGCGGCGGCTGGGGCGTTAGGTTTCGCCCGAGCTGCTGCCAGGATGACGCGGGCGACACAAGCCGCAAGAATTTGTCTTTGTTAACTTTAATATTTACAACCAATATTTTAGCAAAAGCATTCTCATAAGTGTGAAATTGTGGAAAGTTTAGTTAGAAAACAAATCGTATATAGGTCAGCGAGTTAATATAGTGTAATTAGCAACCAAACATGCCCCAAACAAATTTTGGCACACTAGCCTTCTAACTAAGTAAAACAACGATGAAAACTGATAGATGATCTATATTTGTTTATAGAGATGCAGTGCACGGGGCGGAAATGGATCATCGGAGTCCAACACATTTCACGGAGTCAAATGAATCATCGGACACGTATATGCATGTGACAGGTAGAAAAGACCTTTTGACACTCGAATGATCTTCTCAGAGCATCCCGCGTCCGAGCAAATTTTCTGCGTCCATTATTTGGTCCGGAGAGTGACATTTGATCCAGAATTTTTTTTGCTCGTGCTGCTGCAGATTTTCTGCTTGCAATTTGGAGAGCTGCTCATCGATGAGAGCGTCAACCTCCGCGCGCCCTTGGAAGAGATGGGGGGTCCCAACAATCCCATCGTCTGATGATTTAAGAGATTAGAACTAACTGGAGCATCTTAAATTTCTTGTTCTCTCATGGGAAAAAAATTCAGGTTATATGCAACACTTGTTCACTATCCGGTATATTTTCCATTAGTCCGATATTTGCAGCAGTCCATATTCTTGTGCCTATTGTCACCACTCAGGTTAGGTAGCAAGCAAGTGGAACGAAACCAGATTACTTTCCAATAAGTTTCAGCTTGAAAAACAAGAGTATTCCAATCAATTGTGAATATCTTAATTCATTGTATTCTTGTATTCTCAGTCCTTGCAAGTTACCACAAGAAATTTTTTGTTTCGATAAAAGTATGCTTTAAAAGAGATCCTATTGCCGAAAATGTTACTTTTACCAGGACATCAGTAGTTTCGATAGTAAGGTGAGCCTTTGGTTTATGTATAGTTTGTCGCACCATGAAGTCATTTAGACCTTTTACTGATGAGAGTTCCTTCATGAAAAAATAAATTTCTCCTTCAAGCCACAGATTCTAAACCCTAAACCCTAAATTGAGATACTTTGTAGTTTAGATGAATGAAGTTAGCTCTCTCACTAATGGTCTTTGGGCCTCACCATTTTCAGTGGATGCTGTCATGCTGGTTGACGAATTTTTCAGCCAAACATTCCATCAGGAGTATGAAATGTTCAAGGCCATCACTGACATAGGCATTGCTGGACATCAAAAGTCGCACACTATTACTCAGATTTTTTTATTCAGCTTATGAATGAAATTGTATTCTATGCTCGAGAATCTTTCACACACTATTACCTCCGAGGATGTAAGACCTCGATTTTTTTAATCGTGACAGTTACATTAGTGTGATCTATTATCTTCTAAGAGGTAAGAGGCTAACTTCTTTTAATCGTGTCCGTTAGATTTATAAAAATAAACGGTATTTATTAATTTGATGTATCTTAAAATTTATCTTTTGTGATAGATAAAAGAGCTAGAAATAAAATCTTTTTAACGAGGAAATATGTTTCAAACTTCAAACCTTGTAAAAATTGATTTGAAAAAAATCAACGGAAATACAGCCCAAATTTTGTCGCCACATTTTTAGCAATTGGCCCATTTGGGAAGCCCAATGGCGGCCGGGCCCTAAACCCTTATCTCCCTCCTGCCGCCTCCGTCTCTCTCGCTCTGGCTAAAAACTTTCTAGAATCTTCTGGAACCCTCAGGCGCAGAAGAACCACCCCTCTCCATGGTGCGCCTCCACCACCTCCTGTCCCGCGCGCTCGCGTCCCATCACCTCCTCCTCCCGTCTCCGCCTTCGTCCAGCCTCCTCGGCCCAACTCTGCTCCCCTTGTCGTCGCGGACGACTCCCCCGCTCCACTCGCCGCCGCGTCCTCCTCGCCATGGTGGCAGCGGCCCACTCCCCTCACTCACCGCAGCCTCGCGGCACTACGCGTCGTCTACGTCGGGACGCCGGAGGCGCGCGCCGCCGATGTTGCTGAGGCGGAGGAGGGCGAGGAGGCCGGCGCGGAAGGGCCCCGGTGTGCTCAACGTGCAGATTGGCATCGAGGAAGCCCTCCCCGACGACCCCACTATCCTGGTAATAGCTTCTCCCACTTTTGAACTCAGAAAACGTGTGTTTCTCTCTACATTTCCCCCAAATGTATCGCAATTGAAGCTAATTTGCTCCGTTCGCCGTGGCGTTTGCACTGAAAAATGACAAATTGTTAATCTCTCTCATAATCTGAATGGCTTTGCAGAGTATTGCAGAAGCACTTCAAACAGATGTTGGTAAGGCAATGAAGGTGGCCTTTGCCCGCCTCGAAAGCTCGGAGTACAAAACCAGAGACAAGTGTATAAGCAATGTGAATAAGTACGATAGTGTTGAAGTCTCTCTACTGCTTTGTGACGACGATTTCATCAGGAGCCTGAACAAGGAATGGAGGGATGAAGATCACGCTACGGATGTTCTATCAATGTCACAGCATATCCCAGGGCTTGACATTCCCATTGTATGTGTACCATTGAATTGAATTCATCTATTTGTAACACGTGGCTACTGCTTTATTACTTTTTTATCTGATATGTTGTGTTTGTTCAACAGCTGCAATTGGGTGACATAGTAATCTCTGTTGAGACAGCCCAGCGGCAAGCAGAAGAAAGAGGCCATACGCTGCTTGACGAAATAAGGATTCTCATGGTTGGTTTCACACATTTCTATCACCACTTTTTTCCATTGTGATACTGGTCTGGTGCATTCCCATCAGCTTTTGTTATATATTTTCTATTTTCTAGTTGTGTCTTCATCTACACACAATTGATTAATCGATAGCCATATGGTTCTTGTCTGATTTATCTTGGTAGTGATATTGTCGGTCAATGGCGCATTGTGCTCATGTTTAGTTTAAACCTTCAAAATAGGCAAATACAGTATGAAAGAAACTGGATGGTATAGTAGCAACAGGGCATCAAAATTGTAAAATATGTCTGTATTTACTTCATGGGATTCTATTTTGAAGGAGTTCTATCATGTATGTTTAAAAGTTAAAAGTTGCTTACTGAAATAGATATTCAACTTTTGCTTATTTATCGCTTGACTTCCTCATATGCACAAGGGATTTTTTTGTATGCTGTCTCTGGAGTATTTTGTGAAGAGACGTGCATATGACAGTTCAATGTTGAAACATATTTTAACCCTATTCAATGCTAACAAACTTCAACAGGTGCATGGATTATTGCATTTACTGGGCTTTGATCATGAACTTAGCGAAGTGGCTGAAGAGGAGATGGAGAAGGAAGAAGAACATATACTAAGTACTCTTGAATGGAAAGGGAAGGGACTCATTAAGAGTGCATACGATTCCATTCATGATATGGATCATTCGGAAAATTATGTTGGTGGGTACCTTCGCACAATTTAGCATGATTTTTCTTTATGTTGCCTGCCCATCTCTTCTCACTGGAGTACCCACTGATTTCCCATTTATGCAGAGACCATTAGAGATATAGATGAAATGAACCTACAAGAGGTTCATCAACCAAAACTGAGCCATATCATATGTGATATAGATGGTGAGTTGATGAGGCATTATTGCATTAAGTATATTGTTTTTGTTTATGTTGGATCTGGCCAAGTTCTAGCAAATAACTTCTAAAAAAAATTTAGGTATTGTGGAAAATGAAATACACCTGCATGAAGAATCAATAGAATCTTTGAGAGGGGCAGTTTCAAGGGGAGTAAGCGTTATCATGGTTAGTGGGAAGGTGAGTTTAATATATCCATGCATGCAAAATGGAATGACACTTATCTGAAGTGAAGACTAATCTTAAACTGTTTTCTTTACCATATAATCAATGCTGTTTCTAGAATTCCTGCAGCAGAATAGAGTATGCAGAATACTGAAGTCCTGATTAAAGCAGGAGTTATTTCAGGAGGATGTTTAGTGATTAAACGAATCTTGCTATCTTAATTGCAATCCTAATTCTGTTTATTTGCTTACAGCTTACAGGATAGTTACACACACTTTTTTAGCGACCTAGAGTCCTAGACCATGAATATATACTTTTTACAACTGATATTTTGTGTTATTAGAATTGGCATTAGTAATCGAGTCTGATTTATTCCCCTTAAATAGACCCGGGCTTCCACCGTAAGAACTTTCAAGCTTCTCAATTTGGAAGACAAAGATGAAATTGTATCAGAGAGTTCACCTGGTGTATTCCTACAGGTACGTACTCTCCAATCTCCATTTTCACCTGAATAATTCTGTTAGGACCGGCCTACACTATGAGAGGCGCAGGCCCAATTAGAGGCCCAATTAGGGGCTAGATTTCCTCCTTTGATTTAGTGATTTGCTGCTTTAAAGAGTTAGATGAGATCTCAGATTAGATTGTTATTAGGAGTATAAATACC
Organism: Zizania latifolia; assembly: GCA_000418225.1. Lineage (NCBI taxonomy): Eukaryota > Viridiplantae > Streptophyta > Magnoliopsida > Poales > Poaceae > Zizania > Zizania latifolia. The sequence continues at coordinate 193,848 of KE372816.1, read as the reverse complement.
CTAGATGGGTCATAAAATAAAGCAAGCTGAGCAACAGATTTGTTGCCCGGGCTTCCCCTGAAATTCCCCTCCTCGTCTCCTCTCTCACGCCGAGCCGCCACGGCTCCCACTCGCCGCCGGCGGCCTAGCAACCGGCCGCTGGCACCTCACCCCTACAACCTCCACAGCCAACCCACCAGGAAGATCAGTTCTACCAAATTCCATGTTGAATTGGTTGCCAGAGCTATGTGGCTATTGGAGCAATAAAATTAGCAACGCAACAACAGAGTATTTATGTGCTTAGGTAAATAATGACTCGAAGGGTTTTATATAGGTTCGGGCCTCTGAATGGATAATAGCCTTATGTCCTATGTTATGAGTATTCTAGATATATCTTGTTTACAAAGACTATTTCTCTGAACTACGATCCCCCATATCGTCCTAAAGGAGTTGGTATTTATAGGCAAAATGCTAATGGGGAAATACGGGAGTATCCCTTACATATAACCAACTATGTCAGTACTAGTCTTAAAACTAGTAAACTATGTAGGGGCTACAGGGTTATACACCGTATGAATGCTCAAGTACTTATTACATGTACAAGAAAATCCATGGTTGGTTACTTTCTTGGCTTTTGAGATCACCAGCATTAACTGCTCATCTTGTCGGAGGGGACGAGGGCTGCTGGTTTTAGCCCCCGGGTCGAGGTAGTATTGGCTCCAAGACCTCTGGTGTTTGGAGGGGAGGCTTCGGTCCTTGCTCGAAGCCTTAATACTCCGGAGCAAATATATGCGAAGGTACTTCGACCGGAGGTGGCTTCATGATCTCTGGGATCCCTCCGTATTCTTCTTTAGTGTCGGGGTGACAATGTAGTCATGTTTTCCCCAACAGTGGCTTTGTGTTATCTTACCTTATCTGTTCTCATGTGATACAATGGTGATTGGTAGAGATGTTTGTCATTAAATCTTCTTCTTAATAAAGCATCTGTAGAAGTTCTTTGAATTTTCAGTTTATTGCATGTTCTTCTATGGTCAACATCCCTGTGGTTTATTGTGTGCCATATGTCAATATGTGGTTTGGTGTATGTGCCTCCTTAAGTTATTTTGAGCACGTATCTTCTACGTAACATGCAATGGTTCTTCTATAAGAGAACCGTTCATCTAGAAAGGATGTAGCATTACCTTAGAACGCCATAAACCGTTATTTTGATTGTTTCATAATTAGAGCATGATTAAATGTGCTCATCTTCAAATTCTTAAATTAGTATTGAACTGCTCAAGGTTTTTCTGAATCCATGTGAGCTGTTTCTGCATCTATGTAATAGGTACTCCAGATGCATTACATATGGAAGTAAGAGTAAATTAAAATTTACTTCTATAAGCCTATATGCAAGGATAATGTACAAGGAAACAATGTTGAGCTCTCATCATCATCGTTCTTTTGCATATTTGAATATTCACATCATATTACTTCATAGCTTTTCCTAGTGACATTTTGCCCTTACAGAGTTGTAAATTTGCATTGTTTCGTGCAGGGTTCACTTGTTTATGGTAGGCACGGCCAAGAGATTTACAGAGCAAACTTGGGTGTGGATATCTGCAAGGAGGTATAATCATGATGTCAGCTAATTATTTCTACTGGCAGCTGCACTTTTGTGGCATTGTAATATACTCGTGTTTCAACAGATCTGTGTTTTTATTCATCGAAATGTTTATGTTGGGCCTACTACTTCTTTATCAGGAGAATTTACTGGTCATTTTTTGAAATTAATTTAATTTGTTCTTTTGTTGATGCTTGCTGTTCTTTATCATTGAGTTTAGATATCATGAAATGTGCTTGCTTTGGCAATGAACAGTTGTTTGTACCAGTACCACTGCAGTTTTCTCCCTCTTTTAATAATTATGTCTCTTTTTTGACATGTATAACATTCATCATATGGAATGCTCAAGTGTATTTTGCTCCATTTGCAGGCATTTTTGTACTCCTTGAAGCATAGTATTCCTCTTGTTGCATACTGCGAGGAACAGTGTCTGACCCTCTTTGACCATCCTTTTGTTGACTTGTTGCACACTCTGCACCATGAGGCCAAGGTCTGATCTTAAGATATCTGCTAGACAGACTTCTCTTCTCTTCCTTTCTATGTTGGGCAGTTGAGCAAATGTTGAATTTATCATAGGTAAAAGTGGTACCTTCAGTTGAGGACCTCTTGGGATATTCATCTATTCAGGTTTGTCTATCTGTAACTTTGATGAGCACATATTGATATATTTTAACTGTTAAGGATATCATGATTTTCTATCTTACTGCACTATATTAGTGTATATTAATGGAATAAGATTATAACAAACATCGTGAAGTGGTAAAAACTAAAAAGGTAGCTGTTGTTGAGATGTAGCATGAAATCCTTCAAAGTAGTCAGAACTGTAGTTGAATTATCCTTAGTCTTTATTATGGTCATTCAAGGCACTAGCAACAGCAGGAAAACTAGCCTTATGGAAACCTCTCTACTAGCATTCAGGAAATAAAGATAAATCTGCCAGTCTGGATTCTAATTATTGAAGCCACTCAGCCAGCAGTGCTAAATGGAGTACCTGAAGTATGCATCCCTTCCTGAATGTCCAATCTAAAAATAAATCCACACATGTTAAGCTAGCTTGTAAAAAGGCTTACACAAATCGCTTGAGATGGATTTTTTTAGAATATGACTGAAATACTACTATTTCAGAGTCCTAGTGATTAGTGAATCTTCAGTAAGACAAGCAGATGGATATTTTGATCGGCTTTATTTGGATTGGACTGACACGATTTACTTGTACCTGCAGAAGTTGCTTTTCCTTGACAATGCAGAGGAGGATCCATCTGTCCTGAGACAGCATTGGTCAAAACTGTCAGAAGGGAAAGCACGTGTTATCAAAGTGCATTCAAATACAATTGAGATTGTTCCCCTTAATGTTTCAAAGGGTGGTGGTATAAGGATTCTACTCGATCATCTTGGAATAACTGAAGATGTATGAATCTGTTTAAAATCAAAGAAGTGCATTTACTATTTTTTAATCCTACTTTCCATCTCTATATTGTGCTCCCTTAGAAGGGAACACTGCTGCTAGCATTAGAGTTTTTCTTTTACAAATGTCGTTTCTCCTTATGCAGTCTGATCTTGATGCTGTTGGAGACTATACCAGATGGCTAAGCTACGAGAGGTCCAACTGAGTAACTGACATAATTACTGAACCATTCCTAAGCAGAAGCATGATCATTGAGAGCTCAGGGTATTGGAAGAAATGGCAAGCATATGGGATGCACAAGAAAAAAAAGGATTATCCATATTAGACATGTCTACTTTGAAGAATGTAACTTCATAACACCATCCTTTTTGGCTGGCAAAAAAGTTACTGTGCTTTTATACTTTGGAAAAGGGGTGTTGGATGACACGTTTGATACTTCCTTCAGGTAACATGGGCTTTAAAATTAGATTATGTTGCTGCAGTTACATTGGATTATTAGAATCTTTTGTCCTTTGTTTATATTTAAATAGCATGAATTACATCCTTTTGTGGTTCACAGATCTCTTGTATGGTGGTGCATTGGAAAGAAAATCAGAAGATCCCATCTCTGATGTCAAGGAAACAAACACAGACTGAAAGTGCATTTTGCAACTTGTGAATGAAAACCTTATGCAAGACTATTCGAGTGCCCTTTGCTTCTGAACATTGATGTCAAATCCATGCCAATTTTGAATTTTTGTAGAATACCTGTATAGTTGCGCTGTGCAAAGAATTGCTAATTGTTGCTCAATCATGTGCATTTATAAGAAGAGAACAGTACAAGGAAATGTGATGCAAGAGAACTCTAGTTGCCACCTGATAGAGTTTTTGTTTCTTACAGTTCGCCCATTCCATCCATTTTTAATAGTGGAACACACATGGGCCAAGGAAATGTGAGAAACCAGATTGATCTCATAAGGAAAAATAGTTTGATAGGAATCATAGCATGTTAGTGGAAAGTGGATACCTGACACCCTAGTTCTTAATTGTTTACACTTTCCTGGGTTTCATCTATTGTTACGAGTTAATATGCATTTGTACATCTTTCTTGTTCTGGTGCATAGGTGGTTTGGCACTACTGTACAAGAGGCTGATGCTGCTTGTTCTTGACAGTACACAAGCAAATGAGCCTTTTGAAGGCCTCTTCGTGATCATCTTGTTGCATGGCCTTGGCAAGTGATTTGACCGTTGATTCATGTCTAGTCCTGCTGCATAGCTTTTGCACGCCTTCATCCTTTTATTGTAAGTAATTTTCTTTGCAAGGTCTTGAACACATTCAGCATCAGATATTGACGTGAATGATTGGGATTTTCCTTGGTAGTACTTGGACAGCCCTCTCCTGTGGAAATTAACTTGACCTGTCAGAAATTATATTGTTTAATGTTTGAAGTGGTCCAGTGGATTCATGGAGGTGGTATGTAAAATGTGATACTATATTATTTATAAAACATATGTGTGCATTTTTCGGCTAATATTCCTATCATTTATAAAATGTATGTATGCGCATGCATGTATGTATGTGTGTGTGGAGGCAGGTGACAAATCCTTGTTTGCTGATACAAGTTGGAGAACACAAGCAGCAAACTTCGTACTGTTTAAATACCCATCAAAACTTGAAACGCATAAGCATGGTGCAATTTTTCTCTAACTAATACTTCTACAGGGGAGCAAAGTATGCACCTGACAGGAAGCTGAGCTATCAGCGAGGACAACTCATTGGGCGTCCCTTCAGAATCCAGCTCCAATGTGCTCGAAGATGCTGACGGCAGTTCAGGAGAATGACGAGCCAGGGAAGAACTCCCATCATCACTCAGATCTGATGCAGATGAGCAAGACGACCCGATGGACGACCCCAAGAATGAAGAAGCCTCAGAGCGATCATCAGCTCGTTCTTCGTGGCCCTCCTCGTGGCAAAGAGGAGCCCCAGTAGGCACGAGCTTGCAAGCTTCTCTCATTCCAGGAGCAATGGCTATCTCCTCTGGATGTTCAGAACATGGAAGGCAAAGGCAAGTACCCAAGTTCCACCTCCTCTCCACGTGCATATATATGTAGATGCAATGAAGTGATAGGGAGAAAAAAGGAGCCATTACTGTGGGCTGATAGAGTCATAAGCGTCCTGTTTATTCAGATAGGCTTTATGGACTTGGCGCCGAAAAGTAAGCCGAAGCTATCCTTAAGTTCCTTGCTCCATGAGGTCTTCTAGACCGGCCAGTGATAAACACGTCATGTACATACTAGTTAGATAGATAAACTGAAAAACATACATAGTTAGATAAAAGTGAAAGGTATCTATCATGCCATCTTATCTTCACATATTGATAGAATTATGCATTTCTACGTCATATGTGTGTGCATATAATTGTGAATAGGGAGCAAGTAGTAGTAATGTGTCAGTTACTTGGAGGAAGGAAGCAATTATAGGGAGCATGTGAAAACGACGCGGATAAACTTACTTATGGGGTTGAGATGGGCATCTTATCCTATGGGATTGTGCTGATCGGCAGGCTTAAGAAATGGAGGTTTATCCCGTTGGATTAGGATAGATAAGTTAGATTACTGTTGCAAGAAGGTGGTCTCGGTTGTGCAGCTAGAAATTGATGTGCTTGCCTACAGAGCTAGCTGATTATGCTCTAATCGTGTGTGAGATTAGCTTGTTTATTGTGTGGTCTGGTAGGGTGGTTACAGCCTTGCAGCCTGCAGCCAGTCGGCTCGATCTTGGTCAAGGTCATCTTCTTTTTTCCTTTTTAATTTCCCTTAATAGAGCTGCGAAAGCAACCTACCTGCTCCCTTTCCTCCGTACACGCTCCCATGAATGGTTCCTTCCTGTTCCTGTTCCTGTTCCTGGAGGCTTGGCCTGTTCATGGTACTTGCAAGGTTACTTCTTTTCGTTTTTTTGGTGAAGCTACTGTGAACACTGATATCCACTGACATAAACATACTGCTCATCTGCAGAGAGATTTATTTCTTCCTTCGTTTTAAAACTATCTTGTTTTTTCACTAACTCATGCCACCGCTTGAATTCCACAGGTGAAGAAACCTCAAATTCGAAGAATAAGGTCAGTCATTTGTTCTACACTGCATACATCAAACAGTTCTGTTGCGTGCTTTACGTCCCTTGTCATGTGCCGTCCGAATCTATGATCCTGAAACGAACGCTTACATAGATGAGAGTGATTCTCACGTCAAAGGTTAACCCTCGCGAATTCTTAAATCCATAAGTTGCATGAATATAATACTTTGTCAACAGCGAAGCCACAAAAAAGAAGGCATTTTATATATGCCGTTTTCCCGATAAAACAAGTAACCGAAATATTCCTTCACAAGAATCCACTTTCTCAATGTCTGGAGAAATAGAGATAACCTTGCTACTCAGGCAACGGTTTCGTGCTCGTGCAAGCTTGGAACGAAGAACACTTCACTCAATGGCCTTCATACAAATCAGGCAGGGAGCGAAAAGGCACCATTTTTTGCTTTTTATATTTGGCACGACTGAGCTCAATTTGTGCTAAATTTCTAGTGGTACGTAGTTTGTTGTTGATTTACAAACGGGAGATTGGTTCATATATCTTTTCTTTAATAGAAAATTAAGGAATTATTCTCTACATCTCACTAACATGTGGAGTCATCTTAGATCAACGACATGTGGGTTAAGAGAATAAATTCTCGGTTTACATCTAAATAAGGGTATATAATCAAATTTAGAAAACCAAAAACTATATTGTTCAGCAAATCCAGCAAGTAGGAATCAGATAGCATCGGACGGCTAGGATCGCACACATACCATGTCCCCAGCTTTAAGTTACATACCCTCCTCACTAAGGGTCTGTTTGTTTTAGTTTAGAATTGTAATAATTCAGCTTATAGAAAAAATCTAGATTGCATCAGCTTATTAGATTGTTATAATCCGCACTCTGGATTATAATAAGTTGGTTTATTTATTTCAGCTTATAAAAATAAAGGAAGAGCAAAAAATGATGAACTGGGGCACAACATTGTAGTTCACATGGGCATAATAAACAACATTTCCATCTTTTGTTCAACTTCAAATTGGAACCAAACTGAATTCATTGGCCTAGCAGGCAAAATCGTCTTTACAATGTGAGGTTAGCTTTTCAAAAGGCTTAAAAGTGAATATTGCCGATTCATTGCATAACTCATGCATGATGAATGGAATAATACAGAGGAATTCCTACTGCTCCCCATCAATCTCGCCTGCTACTGGAGAATCAGTACGTTATTCTCATTTGTACAGTTTGTTAGATAAGATCTTTGGGAGGAGAGGGGGACCGAGTCCCTCTCCTCCCCACGACTCGGACTCAGCAGCAGCTAACCCCCTAGCTACGCGCGCCCTGATCGGGGGCGCCCAACCGATTCTGGTTAGGGCCCCCCGTCGTGCAACGCCACATATAAAAGGGGCTAAGGGGCTCAGCGGCTAGGGTAACACTCTCTATTCCGCCACCTCAATCCCGAAATATTCT
>KE372816.1:161023-183164 GCA_000418225.1 Zizania latifolia | reverse complement strand
TACATTTATCCAATTAGAGAGCGTTCAGAAGCTCTGGATAAATTTAAGATTTTTAAGGCTAAAGTTGAAAATCAGCATGATCTAAAGATTAAAATAGTAAGATCTGACCGTGGAGGGAGTACTATGGTCGTCATACCCCATATGGCCAAATACCTGGACCTTTTGTAAGGTATCTACAGGAAAATGGCATAGTAGCCCAGTATTCTACACCGGGCGAACCTCAGTAGAACGGAGTGGCAGAAAGGCGCAATCGCACCTTAATGGACATGGTAAGAAGCATGCTGAGTTATTCCACTCTGCCGATTAGTTTGTGGATGGAGGCATTAAAAACTGCCATTCATATTCTTAATCGGGTCCCTTCTAAGTCAGTGCCTAAAACACCGTATGAGTTGTGGACTGGACGAAAGCCATCTCTTAATTATTTAAGAGTGTGGGGCTGTCCTGCTGAGGCTAAAGTCTTTAACCCAAATGTTGGTAAGTTAGATTCTAAGACAGTGAGTTGCCATTTTATTGGCTATCCTTATAAGTCTAAGGGTTTCCGTTTCTACCGTCCTGACAGACATACTAAGTTTGTAGAGATGAGACACGCAGTCTTTTTAGAAGACGCCATGATTAGGGGGAGCACGGTGCCTCGAGAAATTAATCTTGAAGAGAAGCGGGTCTGTGTGCCCACTCCTATGATTCAAGAGCCTATTTTTTATGTACCCGTGGTAGAACCAGTTGGTCCAGCACATGCTGTTGGATCTCCATTAGCAGCACCTGATGTTCATGAGGATCCTGTTATACAGGAACCTGATGTTCTAGATGTAGCTAATGAAGAAGAAGAGCCCCCACAATTAGAAAATGATATGCCAATTCAAGATAATGTGAGAAAATCACAAAGAGTAAGAAGGTCAGCTATTCCTGATGACTATGAAGTCTACATGAGTGAAGAAATTCAAATGGAGGGCGATCCTGTCTCTTTTGAAGAAGCTATGAGAGGTCCTAATTCATCTAAATGCCTTGAGGCCATGGAAGATGAAATGAGGTCCATGAGTACCAACAAAGTCTGGAAATTAGAAGAAATTCCTAAGGGAGCCAAAACAGTGGGCTGCAAGTGGGTCTACAAGATCAAACGTGACTCCCAAGGGAATGTTGATAGATATAAGGCCAGACTTGTGGCAAAAGGCTTCACTCAGAGAGAATGAATAGACTATAATGAGACATTTTCACCTGTCTCAACTAAGGATTCTTTTAGAATCATCATGGTCTTAGTGGCACATTATGATTTAGAATTATATCAGATGGATGTAAAGACGGCGTTTCTCAACGGGGATCTATATGAGAACGTCTATATGGCACAACCTAAGGGTTTTATCATAGAAGGTAAGGAGAATTTGGGATGCCATTTGACTAAGTCCATTTATGGACTAAAACAGGCCTCTAGGCAATGATATCTCAAATTCGATGAGACTATTAGAAAATTTGGGTTTAAGGAAAATAAAGAGGACAATTGCATATATGCTAAGTTCAAGAATGGAAAATTTATTTTCCTAGTCTTGTATGTGGATGACATACTACTTGCCAGTAGTGATGTCAGTCTACTATTAGATACTAAGAAGTTCTTGTCCTCTCATTTTGACATGAAGGATCTTGGTGAAGCTTTCTATGTGTTAGGAATAGAGATTCATCGAGATAGAACTAAGAGGATATTAGGATTATCGCGGAAGGCATACTTAGAGAAGATACTAAGAAAATATAGTATGCATGCGTGTAAACCTTCGCCTGCTCCGATAGTCAAGGGTGATAAGTTTGGGAATTTTCAGTGTCCCAGGAACCAGTATGAGATCGATCAAATGAAATCGGTTCCGTATGCTTCTGCTGTCGGAAGCTTAATGTATGCTCAAGTATGCACTCGCTCTAACTTAGCATTTGTTACCGGGATACTTGGCAGATATCAGAAGAATCTAGGCATAGATCACTGGAAAGCAGTTAAGAAAGTCTTGAGGTATATACAAGGCACAAAAGGCCTCATGTTAGTGTATGAGAAATCAGATACCCTCGAGATAGTGGGTTACTCAGACTCAGATTTTGTGGGATGTGTGGATACTAAGAAATCCACGTCATGTTATATATTCACACTCGCAAATGGAGCTGTGTCGTGGAAAAGCTCCAAACAAACTGTGACGGCATCATCGACGATGTATGCCGAGTTTGTTGCATGTTATGAGGCCACCGGACAGGCACTATGGTTTAAGAAGTTTGTTCCCGATTTAAGAGTGGTCGATAGCATCGAGAAACCACTTAAGCTATACTACGACAATGAGCCAGCAGTGTTATACTCCTATAACAACAGAAAAAGTGTTGCTGCCAAACACATTAATATTAAGTTTTATGTTGTTAAGGAGATAATCCAAGATCAGACCATAAGTCTAGAGCATATAAGTACCAAGCGAATGCTTGCGGATCCGCTCACAAAAGGCTTACCACCCAGCGTGTTCAGAGAACACTTAGCCGGCATGGGCTTAAAGGAAAGCCTGTGATCATTGGATTTTTTAAGGGGTCAAAAATAAGATGAGCATCTGTTTCGGAATGGAAAGATGCATCGTGGTTGTTGAGTCATGTAGTACGTAATTGACTATTGTGATGAAACATACCCTATGCATCGATCCGTAATGAGGCAGGTATTTGTTTAAATTTAGTATAAGTGGGTAAGATCTAGGGGGAGAATGTTAGATAAGATCTTTGGGAGGAGAGGGGGACCGAGTCCCTCTCCTCCCCACGACTCGGACTCAGCAGCAGCTAACCCCCTAGCTACGCGCGCCCTGATCGGGGGCGCCCAACCGATTCTGGTTAGGGCCCCCCATCGTGCAACGCCACATATAAAAGGGGTTAAGGGGCTCAGCGGCTAGGGTAACACTCTCTATTCCGCCACCTCAATCCCGAAATATTCTAAGCACCAATCAACTTGGCGTTGTCAGCGACGGAAAGACCCTCACCGCCGACATCTACGCCGATCTCGACGCCACAGCACCGGCCATGGCGTCGCCCTCAAAGAACCAAGGCAAATCCGAAGGTACGCCCAAATGTCCTACTAATTCTAGCCTAGCGATCCTAAGGTGAACCTATTTCTATCACAGTTCACCTCAGGTAGACTTATCCATCTTCCCGATGGTATTTTGTCTTACGTTCCGTAGGATGGCTTTATCAGCAGTGATGAAGAAGCCAGCGATACATGCTGCAAAATAAATAGGTAGAAACGGTTAAGGCCTCCAGATGGTCTTCAATTCAATTTTGTTTTGCACATGAATGCTGACATAATAAATTGTGTAATGAAGAAAGTATGCAAAATAAACTATAGCAATTATTGAAACTACATATACCCAAAATCAATGGTCAGAGCTGTAACAGGCACTGATCAACAAGCATTGCTAATTAGTACTCTCTATCTACAGTTCCATGTCAGGGCCAGGAATATTATTCCTAGCCCTTGACCTTAGGTTATACTTGAAGGAGATGGCCGGCCTTGGCCCCGGACCTCACCGGCGCGGAGGAGCCGTTTGCGTAGCGCGCCGGCAGAAGCGAAGGGATCCAATCTGGCCAAATAGATAATAACTTGCTTGCTTTATTTCTGCTGACCAACAGGCCTATTTATAATACAAACGGGAACAAGTAGGACTCTTTTAAGGATAACGACTAGGACTCAATCTAACACAATCTTTAAAGATAGCAACTCAATCTAACACAATCTCCAAAGATAACAACCTATCCTAAACAGGACTTACTTTAAACCTTTCTTAACTGAAGATAACTAGCATATCTATAAATATTTTGGCCAGCCATGAACTATAGCCTGATTAGAACTCTTGTTCTGCAATCCTACTCTGATTAGGAGTCCTACTTAGATCAGATTTTGTCCTCTTTTTGCGTCTGGAATATGTAATTCCCCATATGACATCCATACATGATGTAACATTGTTCTGTTAACCAGTTCCTACTGTGTAAATCCTTGCCATACCAAGCTCACTGGAATAGCTGGGATCACTCAATGTCATCAACAGGGACAAATCAACAAAATAAATTGCTGAAGTTACAGCGATTTAATACCACGACTTAAAAATTAGGAAAGAAAAAGAGGACATGAAAAGACGCAAGTAAACTGCTAATCAGTACTTCACTTGAATGGGAGAATTTGAATCTATTAGTTCAAGAGACAAGTGATCCCTTGAAAATCAATAACCTCCACAAAGACATAAATACTACATGCTGCATAATTGTCAGTACTAAGCAGGGATCTCTGCTGCATCTTGGTCAGCAATAAAAATGTGATGTAAATTCGATCCTAGAATCTGACGACGATATTGAAAGCTAATGATTCCATGTGGAAACAGGCTTTGGCACCAGGCAACAAAGGGATACAGGTTTATCAGTACTGTTTTCACTATTAGTAACATAATTTCCTCCATTTTAACCAGAACCTGATAGTGAAGTACTGAGGCGTGTCGTTGTAACACAACCAACCCTTGGCTAACTAAACACTTGTTTGCATTTTATAAAGTTTCAAATTCTTGCGTACCCTAATAAACATGTCAAATTCTGCATGGCCTAGGTCCTAAGAAATAAGCGTACTCTACTTGTTATGTTCTGGCGATTTTGGACCTAAAACTTCGCAGCCAATAGTTGTGAGTAGATAGGCTTGAGGTTGTTCCCCTCTCGCTAGAAGACTAGATAGATGCGGCAGAGAATTTTCTCTCTTACCGATAGAAGAGATAGGAGCGACAGGGAAGATGTTATGTTTGGGGTTTTGGAATCCCGAGCTGCGTAGCCAATAGTTGTGGGTAGCTAGGCTTGAGGTTGTTTCCCTCTTGCCGGAATATTAGATAGATGCAGCTGAGAACTTTCTCTCTTGTTGATAGAAGAGATAGGAGTGACAGAGAACTATCCCTCTTGCTGATAGAATAGGTAGACATGGCAGGAAACTTTGCCCTAGCCGGCTTGAGCAGAAGGTAGAAGAATAGACAACTTTATTGTTTTATTACTTTTGTTCCTAGGTACAGGATGTTGTATTTATAGTCTAGTACAATGTTATCTTTAATAATAGATCTAATCTATTACTAAATATCCTATAATCTAGCTAAGAGATAAACTAATTAAGTGACTTATATCCTAAGGACTTGTATCATGTTTAGCTATTTATTTCCTTTATAGATTAAGGACTCTTATAACAGCTAGGATTCTTCTGGACTCCTTAAAGACTAAAGACTCTCCTAGGCGCCCTCCTAGATGCTCGGACTCTTTAGTCTCCTGGACTAATATCCATAACATCTCTCCCCTCCTTGACAAGAAGCTCGTCCTCGATCTGATGCAATAATGTGCAGCGAAGTCTTTAGATTGCATTGTTCCTGAGTGAGGGCTTCAAGAGCCGATTGCACTGGATTGTTGCTGGAAGCCATGGTAGAAGCAGAATCTCCTTGCTCTGATACCAAGATGTTATGTTCAGGGTTTTGGGATCCCGAGTTGCGTAGCCAATAGTTGTAGGTAGCTAGGCTTGAGGCTGTTCCCCTCTAGCCGGAAGATTAGATAGATACGGCAGAGAACTTTTCCTCTTACCGATAGAAGAGATAGGAGCGACAGAGAACTTTTCCTCTTGTCGATAGAATAAGTAGGCACGACAGGAAGCTTTGCTCTAGCCAGCTTGAGTATAAGATAGAAGAATAAACAACTTTATTACTTTTGTTCCTAGGTATAGGCTGCTGTATTTATAGCCGAGCACAATGTTATCTCTAATAATAGATCTAATATATTACTAAATATCCTGTAATCTATCTAAGAGATAAACTAATCAACTGACTTATATCCTAAGGACTTGTATCATGTTTAGCTATTTATAGATTAAGTACTCTTATAACAACTAGGACTCTTCTGGACTCCTTAAAGACTAAAAACTCTCCTAGGCGCCCTCCTGGATGCTTGGACTCTTGGACTAATGTCCATAACACCTCTTCTTTCCTCGACAAGCAGCCAATAGAACAGATAGGAGAGGCAGAGAACTTTCCTCCTGGCCGGTAAAACAGAAGGTAGAAGAATAGACAACTTTATTACTTGTCTTGGCTGAATGCCAATCCTATGATATAAATACACCTGCTAAGAGATAGATACCTAATATGTATTCTAAAGACTCTTAGTACAATACACTAAGGACTCCTATTTTAATCTGCTAAGACTCTTCTTAATTAGCTAACATATAACTTTATTTAACTAACATCTTATCAATAACAACAACTCTTGGACGTAAGCCCTCTAGACTCCTGGGCCTTCGGCTATTGAATAATGTCCATAACACTACTATTTTCTCTGCCTTCGGCTATTGAATAATGTCCATAACACTACTATTTTCTCTGTTCCATATTGTAAGGTGTTTTAGTTTTGTCCTAAGTCAAACTTCTTCAACTTTAATCAAATTTACAGAAAAATATATTAACTTCTACAATACCAACTAAATATACTATCAACACATATATTTCATGATGGATTCAATGAAACTAATGTGATGTTATAGATAATAAATATTGGTGTATTTTTCTATAAAATTGGTCAAAATTAGAGAGGTTTAACTTAGGACAAAACTAAAACACATTACAATATGTAACAAAGGGTATTGACTGTGTAGTTTCAGTGCAAGGATCATCCATCAAAAAGGAGTTATTACGATTCAATTACTTGTAAAAAAAGTGACAAAGGCGCCACAAGGTTTAGCCCAATATTCGAAGTACCAGTAAAACAAGTTATACATGAGTTTACCACTTAAAACAGTAGGCTTCGGTCATAATAAGTTCTCCCTCCATCTCACAATATTATAATTTATGACTAGATTTAATATTTCATAGTATAGCAAATCTGAATAGTGATACTGTTCAGAGATCACTATTCAGATTTGTTATACTTTGAAATGTTAAATCCGATCATAAGTTGCAATATTATATTATGTAATGGAGGAAGTATTATGATAGTTTGAAAATGACAGTTTTCGGTAGTACGGTACCCGCTGATATGATGAGTGCCTGTGCGGTGTAGTTGAGATTAGCCTTAGCCCAAGGAAGGACACGGCAACCAACCAACTGCAGCAGAAATGTTTTTTTACAACTCAGAAACTCAGATGTCAGAATATATGCAACCATTGGAATCAAAGTATTCCAGCATATGGCAAAATTTTTGCCAGATTGTAAATAAGTTGTAATTTATGTTAGAAGTCCATTTCACATTCTTAATTCTTGAAACGAAAATGCAAAAAACTGAACTACGATATTCAAAACAGGTGAAACTATAATGCCGGTAAACCTTTAGGCTTTAGCCAAGGTAATTACATAACCAGCATATCAATATAATTGCGTAATGTTGGGAGAGGACAAACGACTACATACGGTGGGAACCGCAACCACGGTGCCAGAAATAGCGGCGTTCTTCAATCCTAGCGTGACGGCCTCTGCAATGAAGAAATGCAAGAAATGAACATCACTGGCATAGAGCCATAGAGTGCATAAATAAATGATAAATCAGAACTCGGCAGCTACTCCACCGAATCTTTACGCACAAACTACATTGCCTCTGTTAGACGGTCAGAAGCTGATTGTATTGAGGCACCCAGAACGGCTAATAAAGGGGAAACCTCCGTCGTCGAACAGAGCTGAATTAACAGGTGACAGCATATCAACAGACGGCAGCCATGATCAGAGCTTCAGAGCTTCAGAGAAGCACCAAAACAGACTGGAAAGGTAACCAATCCGTAAATCAGGATCGCTGTCAAGGAACAATCTTTCGCTCGCTCCCAAGAATTTTCAACATCATCCTTCCCAGGGCAAGAAGGAATCGCATCGACTCATCCAAGACCGACACGACCCCCCATCTCCCCCTCGCCTGCGCAAGAACAGCATATCTCATGGATGGACTCGGAACTGAACGGCCGGGGATGCAGAAGGCGAAGGCTTTTATGATTTTACCTCGGACGGCGGCGTTGGATTCCTCCTCCTTGGGGGACCGGGCAAGGAAGTTCCTTGCGGCCATGGCTCCTCCTCCTCGCTCCGCCCTGCTCTAGTCCACCTCCTCCTCGGTCTAATCGGCGGCTTTCTTCCCTCTCGCTCCTCCGCTTCCACTACCTCCGCTCCGCTGGGGTTTTATTAGACAACGGGGAGAGATCGATTTGGCGAGGTTGGTGACGACGGTGTAGGGTTTACAAGACGGTCCGGCCGCCGGCTAGATTTTATAGCGTTCCATACTACACATCTTTGCAGTTGCACTATCTCAGTCTAATCTTCCATCTTATAACCAAGAACGGCTTTGCATTTGGAAGAAGAAAGACAAAGCTAGAATTAAATGACTGTATCCCTTCAAATTTTCCCCACATTTTCTCAGTTTTACATTCTTTTGGAGCACATTGTGGATTGTTGGAGGATTTGTTTGTCATGCTACATGGCACGTTATCAGAATTGGAAGATGTGACTGAACTGCAACCTGTACCTGATGCTCATGTTCATGTTATGAAGTTTATGTTTCGGGGGATACCAATTGACCTTCTCTATTCCACTGTATCTCTTTCAGTAATACCCCACTGGTTGTATTTCCTAGGAATTCATCTGATTGCGTTGAGATTGTGTTTTTTGACTGCTTAAAGTGTTGATTATGTAATGCTGCCATGTGAAAGTGTTGTTGAAGGAGATAGCAACAGAAACCATTTGGTGATTGTTGTTGTAATTAAAAAGACAAACTTATATAATGTTTATATTAATCAGTATGGTTAAATTCACAAGTTAGTTTGACTTGTTAAATTCTATATTCTTTTGCGGGGAAATTCTATATTTGATTTTTATGTACTGCCGCAAGATTTTGACAAATCTCAGGGATCTGTGCAACTGTTGGAGGTCTCAACTCTCAATGGGTGCAGGGTGGCAGACCAGATTGCTCGACTTGTTCCAAATGCTGAGGCTGTTTAACTAAGAAATCACCAGCTTATCCTTCCATTTCTTTAATTTCGTTTAAATGTTTTGATCTATATATACGAACGTTGTATCGAATTGGTTTACAAAGATCACGCAGGTGTGAAAACGGATGCACCCCAGATTTGAAACCATTCCTGAGTCATGTCTTGTACTCCGATCCTGCTGATTTAACGCTACATTTGTTTTTTTGCTCTCCATTCTATGTTGCTTGGTACCTTCGCCACCATGGCAGAGCTCGTCTGTATGCAAACAGTTTGCACTTTTGTGCGTGATAGTTTGCAAACAGTTGACAAATTGTATTTTTTTTGGCCGTATCATATCATAGGGGAAGCACCCAAGAGAAACGCTCAGGTCAAGAACCCCCTTGGTATTTGTGCAATGTTTAGTTCTATAAAGATGCTAAAATATTTGTATGTAAACATATTTTTCATAGTAATGTCTGCATAGTCGTTGAACAGGTTGGCAGGTTGACTCCCGCCTCCTCAAACTGTCCAAATCAAACAATACAATCCAAAGAATTATCAATTCCAAACGCGGGTTTAGTTATGCCCTCGTCATGGTTGTACGCACAACGATGGTGACACTGCAGGAGCCGGTGGAGGACCTCACTCATCGGCGGCCTTGACGTCGGGTCCTCGCCGGTGCAAACCACACCGAGCTCGAACATGGCCACCATGTCATCCAGGTAGTCGGGATCCTGAATCTCGTCGTCGACCAAGTCGGCGATTGGACCGCCGTTCTTGTACCGCCTCGACGCCCATTTTGCTAAGCAGCTGCCGGACTCCGTGCCGCCGTCCTGTGGCCCTCGACCGGTCGCGAGCTCCAGCAGCACCACCCCGAAGCTGTACACGTCCACCTTCTCGCTTACCTTTGCCCTAGATACATACTCTGCAATAATCAAGCACACCAAATGCAGACATCTCAAGGACTCTATCTATCAGACACATGCAGTTGTGCCCCAAATCCATCCCAGCAAAATCCATAGATGTTAAACTTCTTATACTTATTCCAATTGAATGAATATTCTACCGGCAAAGATTTGTTAATTCATAACCTTAATTATCAAATAAGGCTTTAATTCTTTTGTTCTGCCATCCCACCCAATAAAGTAATATATATATTAAGGATCTTTTTTCTTGATTAATCTATAGTCATACGTTTACATCATTGTTAATGAAACCGTGATTACCGGTTTGATAACCAAATATGGTTAGCGGTAACTGATCTAGTTCAGACTTATAGCAGTAATAACTGAACTAATTACCCCTGCCCGGTAAATAACTGGGTCTGGCTCTTTTGACAGAGAAGTAGCTAGAGATAGACCTCACCAGCCCAAATCTCCAACGGGCAACGGCCTCACAATCCGGCCGACCGGTCGGGCGCTCGCCGCTCGGCGCCTTTCCCCGCCCGCGCCCGGCTGCACCCGCTCGGCTACCCAACGGCCATCGCCCGGCCGCCCCCTCCCCCGCCCCAGCGCGGCGCGGCGGCACCCCCAATCCGGCAGTCCCACCTCCCCCGTCCATCCGGCGGCCGCCACCCGATGCCTCTTCCCCCGCACAGCCGCGCACTGCCCCCCCTGCCGCCGGCCTGCTCATACTACTTTTTTTTCCAATTCTATTGCTAATCTGTTAAGCATTATTTCAGCTTGTTACTCTTTTGTTTATATTTTCATTTCCTATTCTGTGGAAAGTGATGGTCATGATTAAGGATCTTATATTCATGTGTTTGTTGATTCAGATGGACTCACATCCAATTTTAGAAGATATAATCTTGTTTCAATTCTTGTGGCATTAGCGAGGCACTCTCCACAATCTGTTGATGCTATCTTGAATTGTCTAAGGCTTGTTCAAAGTGTTGTCAAGTTGTTAGTCAGGCAAGGATCAATGGAAATTCACTCCTCACAGATTATGGGAGTTAATCTAATAATCTCTTGAAGGTAACTTCTGGTGACTTAAATAATATTGTATTATAGGATCAATATGATCAATATCTGACATCTTCGTTGACATGTGTATTTTACACTGCTTTTGTGTAGTTCTTGAAGGTGCAGATTATTTGTTATATAGTTTTTCTTCACTAATTATAGTGTTATACTTCTGCCAGTATTATATCCTAAATAGCTGATTGTTTATTTGAAATGGTTTCGTTTTGGTTGGATGCAACGGCATCACAATTTTTACTTGCCGTATTTAATTCTTGAGGGCATAGTTCTTATGGCAACGATATGGCAATGCTATATCGTTGCCATATCGCTATGGCATGGTTTTGTTATTCGCCATACAACGCCACAACGCGGGCGGTCTGTGGCGAGCACCACAGGAGCGTGGCACTACTGTGGCGTTGTGTGGCGCCAGCCATACGAGAGGGAGAGGGGTAAAAAAATACCTGTTCGGTCCCCTAGTTGCCAATACCCTAGCCGCATCTGTGTTTCTCTTCTCCAGCCACCGCACGTCTCTTCCTACCGCCACACTGCTCTTCCAGCCACAGCCACCGTGAGCCCTTCGTGTCGACATGTGGGCGTGGCCACGCGAGCTCTCAGGAGGGTGGCGTCGCAGCGAGGACCCATTGCCGCCACGTTCCCTTCGCCGTCGGCCACCGCTTGGCATCTGAGCCGATTTGCTCCCCCAGTCCTCTCCCCAGGTCGACGCCTCCCACCCTCCCCTAATCCCCCAGACCCCGCACGGCCTGCATTCTACCGAGGTAACGGCATGAACTGTGAATCCCCTAGAGTAGTTGTGCAATCTGAACTGTAGGTGTGCAATCTGTTGAAACGATGAAGGTGTCTCTCACATAGTGACTTCTGGAGAAGTTTGGTTTGGTCTGCTTATATGTGCACTCCACTTACAGCTTATAATCCTAAAGCTTCTTCTTAGTGACTTTATCTTGTCTGAGTCTTGCATGTGAAAGTACATCTATACCAGTATGAGTCTTGCATGTGCAGTTTCGTAAGATGTAGCTTTAGAAGTCAATTTGAAAGGAAAAATGAATGATTTCAGATTTGATGTCTTTTATGCTACATTTGCAATGCTACTTTAATATAATAAATCCTAGACTGTGACTCTTGTGCTACATTAAGTCTCTTTTGTGCTACATTAAGTATCTTTTGTGCTACATTTGTATTGCTACCAACTTTATATTTACATGTCCTAGTGGTCCTAATGTATTTGATTGTTTGCCACGCTGATATGTCTATGGCGACGTCACACCGTACGCCATAAGAGCTGTAAAGTTGTGAAGGTGGTAGGTCACCACGTTTCGCCATGTCGCCATAAGTCCGTAACAACTATGCTTGAGGGCAATCTCAATCCTGTTGATTAGGATGGTTCTTAGCATTAATTACATTACCATGTCAACCAAAATCTGATGTGGCAAATGATTTATTGAGGTGAGGGAAAGAAACGGTGTCTCACGCAAGAAACCAATTTTACACGATATCCAAGGAAGCAAAGAAGGGGATTAGGAGAGAGAAGAGAGAGTAGATAGGTGATTGGATATAAATTTATTTTAAAGAATTTATCCATTGGGGAGGTAGTATCTATAAATAATGTCTAAAGGAAAGTGAGTAAGACACTACTCATCAACACTATGGGTTAGTACTGCCCTGAATAAGTTGTTTTAAGTGGTAATTAGCTACAAACAGCATCGTTATGAGGTTTTGTCTTTGTTCGCTGCTTCTGGTATGTAAACACATAGCAATTGTATTAACCATGCTGACGTCTTATCTGAATCAATTCCACCCTTCACAATGGCTGCTTCTTTTTATTCTTATATCTGTTTTGACTCACTTCTGTGCTTAATCGACCTAGCTGAAATAATGCTTAATCAAACTTAATTGTTGATTTTAGACATTTTATAATTTTGTGACATATTATTGCTATCTTTATATACTACTTTTTTGCACTTACCAAAATTTATACATATATATTGAATTTAAGTTCCTGGCAATGCCACTGTCTCTTGCCCTACACACGTGGGAACACTTTTTTCTATGTGTGCAGATTTCCTACAAAAATGAAAATGTCAAGGAATAAGTACCTGGAGCAATGTACCCGAAGGTCCCACAGACAGCAGAAGCCGACTCCGACTCGCCGGACTTAGCAAGGATCCGAGCAAGCCCGAAATCAGCGATCTTGGCATGGAACTCGCAGTCAAGCAGGATGTTGCTACATTTTATGTCCCGGTGGATGACCGGTAAGACGAAGTCCTCATGCATGTAGCTGAGGCCTCTAGCGACGTCAATAGCAATGCTTAGCCTTATCGGCCAGTCCAATGGCCCAATTTTGCCGACACGCTTGTGGCGGCACAACCACTGGTCTAGGCTCCCATTCTCCATATGCTCGTAGATGAGCAGCTTCGTCTCTTGGCTAGAGATGCAGCAGAGTAGGTCAATGATGTTGTTGTGCCGGAGGTCGCCCAATGTTCTAACCTCTGACTCAAATTCCTTGTCAAGGCTTGCGTCCGGCTTGCCGGCGTTGCCGATCTTCTTCACGGCCACCGTTCTTGGGGTACTACCACTACCTGCTGCTTTCTTGGCAGTGAGGTGGATACGATACACCTTCCCTGAGCCACCCCTACCAATCATGTTACCCTCATTGATGTTGCTGATGATGTCATGCTTGGTGAAATCTAGTGTTCTAAATTGTGTCATCTTCCATGACGTAACATCTCCAAGATCATTCTTGCGTCTATGGAGGAGAAGCCATCCAGTAATAGCGACACTTACAAGAGTAATGCTAGGAAAAATGACCAATATGCTGATTATGCCCATGGCAAGGTGATCATGAGTGCTGCTCTGACTCCCAGTACACATCCTGACATGCAGGCTGTATGCTGATGCACAACAAAGACCAGGGTTACCCAAGAAGCTCCAATCATACGATGGACTCTGCAGCGACTCTGGGACCTCACCGGAGAGCTGGTTGGATGAGAGGTTCAGAGAATTGAGATGCAGATTGTTGAATTCCTGAGGTATCTCGCCGGTGAGCTCGTTGTTGGAGAGGTCAAGCATGTTTAGCATCAGCAACGCCCCAATGGCTGCAGGGATCTCGCCAGATATGTGGTTGCTGCTAAGGTTGAGGTAATTTAGTCTTGTTAATTCTTGAATGGATGTTGGAATTGAGCCAGATAACTGATTCCCAGCAAGATTCAGCTCAGTGACGTTAGCGAGCGCCGACATGTCTGCCGGCAATGTGCCGGAAAACAGATTGTTCTCCGCCTTGAAATTCTTCAAACCAACAGCAGAGGATGGGACTACACCAGAGAACCTGTTGTTCCCCATCTCAATCCTCGAGATATTATGTGCTATCTCACTCGGCAGAGCGCCTGTGAAGCTGTTGTCTTGAATCATGATGTTGATGAGCTTCGGAAATGACCATATCTTCTCTGGGAAGTCCCCCACAAAGTGGTTGTTGTACGCCATGATGTTGTCCAGCGTGTCGCAGTCCCCGAGGTTTGCCGGGAACACGCCGGAGAAGCTGTTGTTGAACACCACAATGTCATAGAGCTTCTTGTTGAGGCAGAGCGTGTCCGGTAGCTCGCCGGAGAAATTGTTGTTGCACACTTCTAAATTCGCCAGTTTTGAATGTTTGCCAAGCTCTGGGGGGAGGGGGCCGGACAACATGTTATCGAAGAGACGGATGTCAGTAAGACTCGGGAGCGTGGCAACGCTCATCGGGATGTGTCCAGTAAGGTTGTTGAAGTACAAGAACAGCAAGGTCAGGTTTTTCATGTTTCCAATGGCCTCCGGAATGGGTCCAGTGAGCTCGTTTGATGATAGATCAAGCTCCAGTAGGTTGAGGGCTGTGATGTCTGGACTAATCTCACCGCTGAACTTGTTTACATAGAGGTACAAGTATTCGAGCTTCTGAAGCTTCCATACCCACTCTGGGATTCTTCCCTCCATTTTATTCCATGACATGTCCAATAGAGTTAGCTCTGTCAATGGCGATAGAGCATCGGGGATTGCACCAGTGAGGTTCATCCCTGATAGCCACAGCGTCTTCAGCTTTGTCAGCTTACCAAACTCTTCTGGTACTGGACCAGGCATGAACGGGTTGATTGCTAACGTTAGCGTCTCGAGTTCCATGAGGCCTCCAATTGCAGCGCCTGGGTAGCTCCCATTGAAGCTGTTAGTGTCAAGGAGCAACGACTTGAGCTTCGGGAACGCTGCAATAGCTGACGGCACATCGCCGATGAAAGCATTGCTCGACAGATTGAGGTGCAGCATCTCTGAGGACAGCTTGCTGATGTCGTCAGGAAGGCTGCTAGAGAATTGATTGTTGGATAGGTCAAGATACTGCAAAGCTAAGCAATTATAGAGCACCATTGGAAAATTACCAGTGAGATTGTTGTAAGAGAGGTCTATCAGTGTGAGGTTCTTCAGGCTGCAAATGGAGGCTGGGATTGGTTTGGCTATCTTAAAACTTGGAAAGGAGAGAGCTGTGACCTGGCCTGTACTGGTACAAGTAACTCCTGCCCAATTACAGTGCGTGAAAGAAACAAAGTTTCTCGCCTTCCATGAGCTGAGCGCAGCAGGGCTGCCCCAGTCTCGCTTGATGGTTAGGAGGGTTTGGAGCTCATCTCCGTCGACGAGCTTCGCCATGGAATTGGAGAAGAAGAGCAGTAATAATAAAAGAGGATATGAGTTGGCCATGTCTTGATAGCAATCACCAGTACGCAGTGTTGCTTGTTTTATGTGAACTCATCAGACTGAGACTTGGAGAGTGAGAATCTCGTAGTTGATGAGCATTTCCTATGTAGTACGCTTGTTAGCTTGTGCAGACTTGCGGTTGGTCAAGGTCTTTACCGTGTATGCAGCATTAATTGGTCAAGGTCTTCGATAGTATACTTGGACCTTTTGAGCTCCACATATCTAAGTCGAGGAGTGATCATGTTGGACAGATTTTCTTCTAGCGGATCATGATCTTGGAGAGTACCACTTTATGATATACTCCCCCGCCCAAAAAAGAATTCACTTCTATGCTTTTAATCTTGTCAATAAAATTTTATTTCTATCTCTTTACCTATCTTTCTTTGTTTCTATCTCTTTACTTTGGTTTGCAAATTAAATTTTTTTATTCATTTAATATTCCTCATATCCTAATACCCATTCGTTCACAATATTGTTTTGTTATTAATAAGGGAAAATCTGGTCTTTTACTTTTATCATTAATTTATTGATTTGATCTTGAAATAAAGTTTTTTAGGAAGGAGAGAGTACAATTTGGTTTTGATACAACGGACCAGAAGCATGTCAAGAATTTTCAGATGGACAAGAGCCAAGTGCAGTTAGTCATAGAGATAAGACACCTGAATCTCTGAAGCAAACATTTGGGCACCTTGCAGAATGAAGCTTCCCATGGATGTAGATGTGAGGAATATGCAGAAACTAAAGCTGACAAAGATAGGCATAAAGACCACACAATTGCGTTCATAGAATGTATGAAAATTCTCTTGGAAATTATGTAAACAGTTATCAAGTATTTTTTTAGTATTTGTTATACAGATGAACTTTTAATTTTGTAATTGCTAAAACACTAATTTTGAAGTTCATGCTACATAATTTTAGATTATTACTACATCTTAATTAAATTTTTTTACTCGGCATCTGATTTATTCTCTTCACCTATCTTTGGTTCACAAATTTAAAAATTTTATTCATTAAATGTAAATGTGACACTTGAGAATGAAGCTTCCCAAGAATGTAAATGTGAAGAATATGCAGAAACTAAAGCTGACAAAGATAGGCATAAGGAATGTATGAAATTTTGGTCCGCGCTCATGTGGTGAGTCATTCACTGGACAATTGATCAATGAATGAAAAATTAATACGCAATAAGTTTTGAGCAGCTGATGTGGCACATTCATTCTTGTATGTCTGATCTGGTCTTACTAGTCGGATAGCACGGGCTATAATTATTACATACATTTGTAACAACATTAAAAGAACATTACGTAAATAAAGATGAGCGAAGCTAAAACTGAAGAGTTTTGGTTTGCTATGAGAAAGAGTGGTGATGATGGTAGACTTACCACCACTAGCATATTTTAAAGTAACGTGTTTATATATATTCTAAATTTTGCCGGACTATCTAATAATTTATATAATAATTGTCTTTGGGGTCAGAGACTACGCAGCGAAATTACACCCAATAAATAAAAACACTCAAGAAAAATACTAAAATTATTTCTAATAGTACAAAAATAAAGTGTGGACACACGTCAGTCCACCAGAGCGCGCGTGGTACACTGGCCAGTAGGATCCAGTTGATAGTAGATCACCCAAATACAGTAGACTGGCATACGGAAACCTAGCTTGTGAGTGGCCTGGCTAGGGATGGCGATGGGTACCCGATACCTGTTTACTCATAGGGAATTACTCTATTAGGGTACGGGTATGAGAAATTAGTACCCGTAGATATATAAATGGGAAAAAATTATACCCGATGGGTAAATGGGTATGGATATGAAAAAGTAGTACCCATATACCCGTTTACCCGTATACATGAATATATTAGTTAGCAAAATTAAAAAAGGCACATTAGTAAACCCCAGCCTAATAGTAAACCCTAATATCTCCTTAATCTATCCCCTACTCTCTCTCTCTCTCTCAATCCCCATTCCTCCATGCGCCGCCTCTAGGCTCCCTTCTCCTAGCTCCTGCTCTCACGTCGATGGCCTCCTCATCGCACTCACGCCGCCAGCCTCGCCCCCCGTTGCTTGACTCCACGCCCCTCGTCTGCTCCTAGCCTACGATGTTTGGCCCCGTTGCGCTCCCACCGGCCACCGCCAGCCTCCATAGCTCCACATGCACTCAGCTCCTGCTAGCTATCACCTATCTCCTGCCCTCCACGTGCTCCCACCGGTCATCACCTACCTTCACGCGCTCTCGCCGGCCGTCGCTTGCCTCCAGCCCTCCACGCCCTCCTGTCGCTGGCCTCGATAGACCTCCCTCCACGGCGTAGCTAGAAGGTATGTGTTGTTATTTGTTTGTTTTGTGAGTCAGGTATGGGTACCCGTTGGGTATTAATTACCCACGTGGATATGAGTATGGGGAAGAATCTATACCCATGAGTGGGTATAGGTACGTGATTCATTAGTCGGGTATGGGTATGGGCAGACAGTACCCGTGGGTATTTTACCTATTGCCATCCATAGGCCCAGCTCAGAACTAAGACATGTGAGCAAAAATATAGATGTAGCTAGGCATCGGTTCTAAAGGCTTGCGCTCGAGTAGAGGCCGATAAGTGGGACCCACTACTTAGTCACTACACCTAACATGTAAACTGACATGGGGACCCCTATGTCAGTGATGTGGATTAGGATCTCGGGTAAGCGGGGGCGCACGGGGGGACACAACCACGCGTCGATGCCTGCAGACCCTAACGCGCAGTAGACCGACAGGTGGGGCTTGGTGCCCGGTGACCCTGTGGAGAAACATGCTTGTGGCCCCACCTATCAGTAGAATACAACAACATTCAGCAGCCGCATTAGCCATATCATGGTATTCTGCTTCCACGTTGGAACGTGAGACTACTGTCTATTGCTTGGAAGACCATGAAATCAGTGAGTTGCCAAAGAACACACAATATCCAGATGTTGATCGACATCTGTTGAGGCAGCCAAC
This sequence comes from Zizania latifolia, assembly GCA_000418225.1. Classification (NCBI taxonomy): domain Eukaryota; kingdom Viridiplantae; phylum Streptophyta; class Magnoliopsida; order Poales; family Poaceae; genus Zizania; species Zizania latifolia. The sequence continues at coordinate 164,567 of KE372816.1, read as the reverse complement.
CCAGTCGGCGTCATTGTACACAACCAATTCAAAGGAGGAAAAAGCTTGAATACTGTTAGTGAATTACCGAGTAGTCCACCTAAGGGGGTACCCAAGGTGGTGAATAGATGTGTAAGAGAAGCATCACGCCTTCAAACTTGATGATCGACTCTAGTAAATAAGAGCTAAGATTTATACTTGATTACCAAGGACCCATGACTCGTGCTCGAGTTCGTCAATTAAATTGTCAGGTGAATTTGTTCCTCGTTTCTCAAACAAGTCATTCTATGAATGGAATACTACTAAGTTCAGGTTATGATTGTATTATACTTAGAAACATCATAGAAGAGGCAGTGGATCGGATAGCCGAGTGGACAAGAGGAGATCAAGACCGTCGACCAGGCACTCGGGAGATGGCATGTTCAGGCCCCCGACCGTGATGATCGGGAAATAGCCGAGTCTGACTACCAGACCAGTCGGGAGTCGGACTACCAAATCAGTCGGAAGTCAAGACCAGTCGGCAGTTGGACTCCAGATCAATTCGAGTTAGAGTCCTAATTGGTTATTCGAGTCAGTCTTAGGTTTAGGGTTTATTTTCGAGTCCTACTAGGATACGGCCCACATTATAGATGGTATCTCACTTTTTGTAACCATATAAATAGTTAGCCGCCGTCATTGTTAAGATTTGGGTTTTGCTTAGATTATTCTACCATTGCAGTTTCACCATAGATCGGTTTGTAGAACCCCAAACTTTGAGTTCTTCAGATTAATATCAGCAATCCAGATTGTGTTTACCTTGTTCTTGCAAAGTTCTTCGATTGTTTGCAGGATTAAAACCTTCATGGTGAGGTCGACTATGTGAAAGCGTGGTTGATAACGACTAGACGTGTGGGTATAGTGATTGCAAGGTTACGATCGCTGATCGAAAGCCTTAAAACGTGAACGTCCACTCATCGCCTCAATCGAACCTATCAGAAGATCGGGCCACTCATCACATTAAGTGCATCTCAAGTGGTATCAGAGCAAAGGTTGCCCGTTAGGTACATCAATTTATCCTTGTTTATTTTCATTACCAAGAGTCCAGAAAAAAGCCACACAAAAAATGTTCGTTGTTCCGTTATAGATTAGTTTTCCGCTGTCCAAGCCCTATTGAGCCTTTCGCAAGTTTAATCTCAGTCTTGCTTTGTTGAGTTTGAGTCCGAGTTCAAGTCTGGTTGCTGGTTTAGAGTCGCGTTCATGGAGTCTAGTCCGAGTTATTGCTTTTGTTGCAAGAGCCTTCCTTGAGAGATCGGATTCATCTCGATTTCGGATTATAACCGCCTTGTGTTATTATCCCGCATCGCAAGCCTGTTAGTTAGGTTACAAACCACCGTGTGTCAATCGCCCTGCACCGCTAGCCTCCTTGTTTAGCCGCAAACCTATTGAGGAGATCTTGTGTTAGCCAAACAGATAAGAAAGAGTGCAGAAATTTCTGATTTACGTATCGTTCGGTAAAACAGCCATAACTTTTGTATACGGACTCGAAATCAGGCAAATAAGTACATTCTGGAGATCTATAGAAAAAGTTATATCCAACCGGACCCTGCTTTGCTAGGTTTGGTGATTTTATCTTGCCTAAATTCGGCCTGAAAGATTGAGTTTTCGCGGTACCAAAGTTCTCAAAGCACGTTGCCAAGTTATATACCGTGCAGTACCGTTCATATCAAGTTTTCAAAGTGTTGTTCCTGAAGTTATTTTATACTCCAGTGTGTTTTGTGGAGTGAGAAGAGAATAAAAAAGAGAGAGAGAGAAAAGAAAAAGGTATATCCGAAAAAGAAGAAAGAGCAAGATAGCAACAAAAGTTTCGTACAGTGCTGAGTTTTCCAACACCTGTTCAATTGTGCATGCGTCCCACAAATCCTTTGTATCCTACTCTCACTCGCTTAGACTAGGCCCTAGGGATGAGTCTCGGCCAGCGACTCTAACATGTGATTGGGACTTTTATTCAACTTTGCTAACTCTGTTATTAAATTTTGCTATCCTTCGCTACTATATACTACCTTCCAAAATCTACATACTTCCTATCAGTATAGATTGGACCCTTGTAATCACACCTCGCACTCATCGGACGTCCCACCTCCCCAGTCGTACCACCTGCTTCAATTGGTAAAAATTGCGTAAGAGCTTGGTAAAACGCTTAGGGAAGAGAGAGAGAGAGAGTTTTCCACCATTCCACAAGAATTGTAGTCGATAGAAATCATACTTTTGTGTTGTTTTCTATCTTCTACTGACAATGTTAGGTGAGGTGAGCGATTTCAAGGATTGTGCTTCAAAGGAGGAGCTCCAGAAGCTTGAAGAGAAGTTAGATGCTATTGTTGGGAGTATTGCTACTCTCACCACCAGCATTCAACAATTGATGATAAATCAACGGCCTCTAGCTCCGGTGTCTGAGGGTGAAGATGACGAAGAGAACATCGAGCACAGTGATGCACGCACCACAGCCCATGAAGAGCGCCTACGATGACGGCGTCAACGTAATCGTCGAGGACCGGGAGGTAATGATCACCATGACAATCAGCCACAGAGACGAGGTAATGATGATCCGTTTGCCAAAGTCAAATTTACTATATCTTCTTTTGCTGGTAAGTATGATCCAGAATTATACTTAGATTGGGAGATGACAATAGAACAAAAATTTAATCCCCATCTAGTTCCCGAAATACATTGGGTTAGGCAAGCAACTAGTGAATTCAAGGATTTTGCTATTATCTGGTAGAATGAATTGGTAAAATCTGAATTAGAACATGATACATGGGATCGGTTGAAACGAGCTATGCGTGGTAGATTTATTCCTCCATCATATAAACGGGATTTGAGAAAGAAATTACAATGCTTAGACCAAGGTAATAAGTCTGTCGAGGAATATTACCAAGAGCTACAAATAGGCATGTTGCGTTGTGAGGTGGAAGAAGATGAGGAGGATAAAATGTCTCATTTTTATGGGGGTTTAAGACGAGAAATTCATGACATAGTTGATTATAAAGAATATAATTCCATTAATAGATTATTTCATCTTGCTATGTTGGCTGAGAAAGAACTACAGGGAAGACATCAGATGTCAAAGAATAATTTTAGGAATACGACTACATCGAGGCCTTCCATGGGATACACCAAGACTTCGCCGAGCACCGCGTTTCGGTCTGCTGCCCCCTCCGCTAATAGGGCGCGTTCAGCAGCACCATCATCAACCAAACAAGCGACCGAGGTAAGTAAGTCAGTTCAAGCACTAACACCTGCAAAAAGCTCATCATCAATTGCTTCCATAGGACGAACAAGGGATATTCAATGTTTCAAATGCAAAGGATTATGGCATGTGCAACGAGATTGCCCTAACTAGCAGGTGCTGATTGTTACTGAAAATGGTGAGTACACTAGTGCAAGTGAAAATGAAGATTAATTAGTACTTGCCACTAACCATGCAGGCAATGAAGATAGAGATGACTCGCCTAGCGATCATGAATTGGAACAAATAGGCGCTGCTGACACGAACAAATATTTGAGTATTATCGCACAATGAGTTTTGAGT
>KE372816.1:135157-146449 GCA_000418225.1 Zizania latifolia | reverse complement strand
CAGATAATTGGTTCCCTGCAAGAACAAGACTAGTGAGGTTGGCGAATGCCGACATGTCTGCTGGCAATGTGCCAGAGAGAAGGTTGTTCTCCGCCCTAAAAATCCTAAGACCAACAGCAAAGGATGGGACTGCACCGGAGAACCTGTTGTTCCCAATCTCAATCCTCAAGATGTTATGTGCTATCTCACGTGGCAGAGTGCCTGTGAAGTTGTCTTGAATCATGATGTTGGTGAGCTTCGGAAATGACCATATCTTCTCTGGGAAGTCCCCCACAAAGTGGTTGTTGAACGCCATGATGTTTTCTAGCGTGTCGCGGTCACCAAGGTTTGTCGAAAACACTCCAGAGAAGCTGTTGTTAAACACCACAATGTCATAGAGCTTCTTGTTGAGGCAGAGCGTGTCCGGTAGCTCGCCGAAGAGATGGTTGTTGGACACCTCGAAATTGGCAAGTCCTGAATGTTTGCCAAGCTCTGGGGAGAGGGGGCCGGACAACATGTTATTGAAGAGACGGATGTCAGCAAGACTCGGGAGCGTGGCAATGCTCGTCGGGATGTGTCCAGAAAGGTTGTTGTAGTACAAGAATAGTAATGTCAGGTTCTTCATGTTTCCAACGGCCTCCGTAATCGGTCCGGTGAGCTTGTTCATTGACAGATCAAGCTCCAGCAGGTTGAGGGCTGTGATGTCCGGACTAATCTCGCCGCTGAAGTTGCTCGAGTAGAGGTACAAGTATTCGAGCTTCTGATGCTTCCATATCTACTCTAGGATTCTTCCCTTCATTTTATTCTCTGACATGTCCAATAGAGTGAGCTCCGTCAATGGCGACAGAGCACCAGGGATGGCTCCAGTGAGGTTCATCCCTAACAACCATAGTATCTTCACATTTTTCAGCTTGCCAAATTCGTTTGGGACTAGACCAGGCACGAACGGGTTGCTTGCCAACGTCAGCAACTCAAGCTCCATGAGGCCTCCAATTGCAGTGCTTGGGTAGCTACCATTGAAGCTGTTAGTATCAAGGAGCAGCGACTTGAGCTTCGGGAACGTGCAATAGCCAACGGGACATCGCCGATGAAAGCATTGCTCGATAGATTGAGGTGCAGCATCTCTGAGGATAGCTTGCTGATGTTGTGAGGAAGGCCGCTAGAGAATTGATTGTTGGATAGGTCAAGATACCGCAAAGCTGAGCAAGTGTAGAGCACCATTGGGAAATCACCAGTGAGATTGTTGTTAGAGAGGTCTATCAGTGTGAGGTTCTTGAGGCTGCAAACGGAAGCTGGGATTGATTTGGCTATGTGAAAACTTGGAAAGGAGAGAGCAGTGACCTGGCCTGTACTGGTGCAGGTAACTCCTTCCCAGTTACAATGCGTGGAAGAAACGGAGTTTCTCACCTTCCATGAGCTGAGTGCAGCAGGGCTGCCCCAGTCTCGCTTGATGGTTAGGAGGGTCTGGAGCTCATCTCCTTTGTAGAGCTTGGCCATGGAATTGGAGAAGAAGAGCAGTAATAATAAAAGTGGATATGAGTTGGCCATTTCTGGATAGCAATCACGAGTACGTAGTGCTGCTTGTTTTATGTGAACACTGAACAGTGAACTCATCAGACAGGCTTGGAGAGTGAGAATCTCGTAGTTGATGAGCATTTCCTATGCAGTATGTTTGTGCAGACTTGCGATTGGTCAAGGTCTTTACCGTGTACGCAGAATTAATTGGTCAAGGTCTTCGATAATATACATGGACCTTTTGAGCTCCACATATCCAAGTCGAGGAGTGATCATGTTGGACAGATTTTCTTCTAGCTGATTATGATACTCCCTGTCTCTCCCCACCCCAAAAAAATGAATTCACTTTTAGGCTTTTAATTTTGTCGAGAAAACTTTATTTCTGTCTCTTTACCTCAGTGGCAAGTTAAAGCCCAGCTCTCCAAAACCGGTGGCCGTTTCTGTTGACAAAGTCGAGCATAGCCATACACAAGATCACTACAGAAGTGTCAACTTGGTCATTTTCGATATATATTACATCCATATTTTCTTACATATTCGAAGTCCTATGCTTTCGGAGATTGGTCCAATATAAAGCATTTCCAATGCTTTGATGGATAGGGGTAAGAATTGAGCATGATAATCGGTTGCTGGAGAGATCCAGCTTTTTTGTGACGTTTGAGGATATATAAATCTCACTTGGTAGACTGCCAGTAAAGTAAAGGTAAGTGAAGCCGCTTGTTCTCATGGACCGGTCTATCTTCTGCATGCTGATGGTGCTCAAGCAACCAGTGAAATTGGTCAGGTAGATGTACAAGTTCGCGAGCTGCGCCTCAAGCTTCCATACCCACTTAGTAATCATGCCCTCCAGCTTGTTCTACATGACATGACCAACCGCGTGAGCTCTGTGAGTGTTGATAGGTCGTTGGGAATTTTACCTCTCAAACTCATTCTTGACATCAAAAAAAACTTTAGCTTCGTCAGTTTGCTGAATCTGTCGGGGATAAGATCTGGCTCAAACGGGGTTGCTCGCCGGAGTCAGCACAAATAGTCATACAAGTCAGGGTTCACAAAACCGTGGGAAACGGATTGCGGTTTTCGCTCGTACCGTCGGTGTCGAGTAAGTGGTTATTGGCTTGATTTTTACTAAACACAATTGAGGTAATTTGTTAACAAGGAGCAACAACTTTGAGCCTAGTGTATGTTAGATTTTGCTGATGACTTAATCATAAGCAGCACATAGATCCAATATCTAATTGTTTAGCACATGATCGATTAACGTAAAACTGAAAGCGGTAAAATCACATACCGGTGTTAGTAGTAGCCATCTTTTCTTTCTGAATCAAATCGACGAATTGTCGGCAGCAAGGATTTGGTCTTCTACCTTCTGGCAGCTTCTTAGCAATCGGTTCTAATGGGGTGGCTAATAGATGTGAAAGCTCTCAACTTAATAACTCAGATCTAATCTTATGTCATAAGTTAGCCGACCCTTAAGGCTTATTTATATAGACAGGCTATGGAGATAAGGCCAAATTCATATAGGATACGATAAAATCTGTGCTTCCCGATTACAACAGAAACTCTTGCTTATCTCTTTATTTCTAACAGAGTCCTGATAGATTACAAGTTGTTTTCTGTGTACATCACAACTTTTATCTCCAACAGTGTATTGTGTTATCAGCAACGGCAAGCACACATCTCCCACAAAACTGTTACTTGAGAGGCTGAAATATGTCGACGAGGACCCTGCCAGCAATGCCGTTGTTTGACAGATCAAGGAACTGGAATGCTGAGCAGCCGTAGAGGACCGTTGGGAATGCCCCTGTCAGGTTATAGTCAGAAATGTCAATGTATGACAGTCTCTTGAGGCTGCAAAGGGATGCTCAAATTGGACTGTCTATGTTGAAGTTTTGAAAGGAGGGTATGTGCAGTCACTTGGCCATGGTGCAGCCATCGTCGTCGATCTCCGCAGTGGAATTGGTGGTGAGGACAAGGCAAGCAGGACCACAAAGAAGAGACGACAGGAGTTGGCCATTTTATGGTAGCATTCACGAGCAGTGGTTCTTGTTCAATGTGGACTAATGAGATTGAGAGCTCATAGGAAGGAGCCAAACACCCAAGACTGCAATTTGTCAAGGTCTTCGATAATGAAATAAAGGTCTTGGATAATGAAATAAATGGACTCTTCTTGGGCCTCTTATTTCTAATGAATCTAGGACCATCCCTGCCTTTTGGTCCTTTAAAAACAAAAGAAAGAAATGGATCTTATATATCTTGATTAATTATTGTAGATTTAACGGTCACGTTCAAAGAAGATAATAATAGATCATCTTATATTTTTCTTTTTTATTTATTTTCCTTTTCTCTTTCTTTCTCCCTTTACTTTCCTTCTTCCTGCTCCCTTCTGCACGTGGTGTGGCATGGGCCAGAGCGGGGGCGGTGCGGCGCGGCTGCACGGGGGCATGGGGTAGCGCAGAGCGACGTCGGGCGCGGTGCATGGAGCGGCACGGGGTAGAGCTAGGTGTGGGGCGCACGGCGGCACAGGGTGGAGCCGGGTGTGGGGCGTGGGGCGGCACCAGCCAGACTGTAGAGACGCACGACCGACTATGTTGATAACTACATATTTAATTTATTTAATTAGATAAAATGAAGGGTTATGATTAATTACAACTCTTATACTTGTTGTACCGTAAATGCCCCCTATTATAAGCCATGACTTTTCTAATTTTATAAAATATATACCAACATCTACTATCTCAAATAATAATATATTTTTCTTTAAATGTAATCAAAATTAAACGATTTGACTTAACAAACTTAAACGACCTATAATATATCATGTTCCACGAGTATCTTCAGTATATTCCACGAAAATATATATTTTTGAACATGATGATTTCATTTGAAGCACATCACCATGAATTAGACTTAAATAGCCATGTTCTGAAACCAAATTTATTTCTCATTCTAAGCTTATAGGGAGAAGTACGGTGACTTTTTCACTGTTCAGGCATCTATTAATTCCTGATGTTTAGCAGGATATGAGCAGAAACAAGTTACTCTGTATTCCACTACACGATCACAGTAAAAGCGATAATTTACAGCGACATATGTATCGTTGGGTTTAAACAGGATGCGCCACAAAGCTGCAGCTGTCCTCGCCGCCGGCGCCCCACATTCCTGCAGTTCCCGCCGGTGAGCTCTTGCCATGGCCGTCTTTCTTCGCCTTGGGAAGCGGCATGCCGGCGGCGGCGCCAAAGTCGTCACGGCACGCGCTGGCCACGCTGGACGTGCGGTCGTACCGGATGAGCTGCTCCAAGACCTCCTTCATCGACGGCCGCGATGCTGGGTCGTCGCCGGTGCAGATCACCCCAAGCAGGAACACTGCCACGGCGTCCTCCAAGAAGACCACCCTGTCCTGGATGCCCTCGTCGACGACGTCATACAGTGCAGCACCCATCTTGTACCTCCGCCATGCCCACTCCGCCAGGCAGCAGTCCGCGCCGCCGTCGTTCGCCACCCGACCGGTCGCTAGCTCTAGCAGCACCACGCCGAAGCTGTACACGTCCACCTTCTCGTTCACCTTTGACCTGCACCCGTACTCTGCAACCACGGCGTTCTCTTGAGCTCTCACGATGCAAGCAAATTTGCAATTATAATAAGATTACACCTACGATACGATTACACCTAAAATAAGATCAATTATAAGTACTAATTCACTCTTCTAAATCGATCACAAAGATTGATTCTATTGGTGCTCACAAATTAATACCAGAATACACGGTTACTTTTTGAAAGAACAAAAGAAAAGGAGCTCTTTTAATTAACTAACCTGGAGCCATGTAGCCGAAGGTGCCTCCAATGGCAGAGATGGCCTCCGGCTCACCGGACTTGACGAGGATCCGAGCGAGGCCAAAATCGGCGATCTTGGCACGGAAGCTAAGGTCAAGCAGGATGTTGCTGGACTTGACGTCGCGGTGGATGATTGGCTGCGCAGACTCATGATGCATGTAGCTAAGGCCCCTTGCTGCATCAATGGCGATGGCCAGCCGTGTCGGCCAGTCAAGCGGCGTAGGAGCGCCACGGCGCTCTCGGTGGTGCAACCACCGGTCGAGGCTGCCATTCTCCATGTACTCGTACACCAGCAGCTTGGTGTCCTCGTTGGAGATGCAGCAAAGGAGGTTGACGATGTTGTTGTGCCGAACTTCGCCGAGGATCTTCACCTCTGCGTCGAACTCCTTGTCCATCTTCGCGTCCGACTTACCGGTCCTCCATAGCCGCTTCACCGCCACCACCTTCGTGGCATTGCCTTTGCCTCCGACGTTGATGCGGTACACCTTGCCGGAGCCACCGCTGCCGATCACGTTCTCGTCCAGGAGATTGGTGAGTATGTCACACTCGGACAAGTCCACAGCACGGAATCGTCTCATCCTCCACCCTGTAAGTTCTTGCCGATGCTTCTGCTGCCGGAGGATTAAGCACCAGACGACGACGGCGCTGATGAAGACAAATCCGGCAAGCACAGAGAAGACGATGATTAGACTTGTCGACAACTTTTTACGGCCTTCACTGCCACACACCGGAAGGCCCATCTTCATCTCCACCGTGGCACACAGGCCGCGGTTTCTCAGGAAGCTGCCATCGTAAGCTGAGTTCTGCAGCGACTGCGGGACCTCGCCAGAGAGCTGGTTGGACGAGAGGTTCAGAGAATTGAGACGCAGATTGTTGAATTCCTGAGGTATCTCGCCGGTAAGGTCGTTGTTGGAGAGGTCAAGCATGCTTAGCATCAGCAAAGACCCGATGGCTGCAGGGATCTCGCCAGATATGTAGTTGCTGCTAAGGTTGAGGTAATTGAGCCTTGTTAATTCTTGGATGGATGTTGGAATTGAGCCAGATAACTGGTTCCCAGCAAGATTCAGCTCAGTGACGTTGGCGAATGCCGACATGTCTGCCGGCAATGTGCCAGTGAACAGGTTGTTCTCCGCCTTGAAATTCTTCAGACCAACAGCAGAGGATGGGACTGCACCGGAGAACTTGTTGTTCCCCATCTCAATCCTCGTGATGTTATGTGCTATCTCACTTGGCAGAGTGCCTGTGAAGTTGTTGTCTTGAATCATGATGATGGCGAGCTTCGGAAGTGACCATATCTTCGCTGGAAAGTCCCCCACAAAGTGGTTGTTGTATGCCATGATATTGTCCAGTGTGTCGCAGTCTCCGAGGTTTGCCGGGAACACGCCGGAGAAGCTGTTGTTGAACACCACAATGTCATACAGCTTCTTGTTGAGGCAGAGCGTGTCCGGCAGCTCTCCGGAGAGATTGTTGTTGGACACCTCAAAATTCGCCAGTCCTGAATGTTTGCCAAGCTCTGGGGGGAGGGGACCAGACAACATGTTATTGAAGAGACGGATGTCAGCAAGACTCGGGAGCGTGGCAATGCTCGTCGGGATGTGTCCAGTAAGGTTGTTGTAGTACAAGAACAGCAAGGTCAGGTTCTTCATGTTTCCAACGGCCTCTGGAATGGGTCCAGTGAGCTTGTTTGATGACAAATCAAGCTCCAGCAGGTTGAGGGCTATGATGTCCGGACTAATCTCACCGCTGAACTTGTTCGCATAGAGGTACAAGTATTCGAGCTTCTGAAGCTTCCATACCCACTCTGGGATTCTTCCCTCCATTTTATTCCATGACATGTCCAACAGAGTGAGCTCCGTCAATGGCGATAGAGCATCGGGGATTGAGCCAGTGAGGTTCATCCCTGACAGCCACAGCGTCTTTAGCTTTGTCAGCTTGCCAAACTCGTCTGGTACTGGACCAGGCACGAACGGGTTGATTGCTAACGTTAGCGTCTCGAGCTCCATGAGGCCTCCAATTGCAGCGCCTGGGTAGCTCCCATTAAAGCTGTTAGTGTCCAGGAGCAGCGACTTGAGCTTCGGGAACTCTACAATAGCCGACGGCACATCGCCGATAAAAGCATTGCTCGACAGATTGAGGTGCAGCATCTCTGAGGATAGCTTGCTGATGTCGTCAGGAAGGCCGCCAGAGAATTGATTGTTGGATAGGTCAAGATACTGCAAAGCTGAGCAAGTGTAGAGCACCGTTGGGAAATCACCGGTGAGATTGTTGTAAGAGAGGTCTATCAGTGTGAGGCTCTTGAGGTTGCAAATGGAGGCTGGGATTGGTTTGGCCATGTGGAAACTTGAGAAGTTGAGGTCAGTGACCTGGCCTGTACTGGTGCAGACAACCCCAGTCCAGTTGCCGTTGCTCCATGAGCTAAGTGCGGAAGGGTTGTCCCAGTCTTGCTTGATTGTTAGGAGAAGTTTTTGCTCATCGGCGTTGGGCTGCGCCGTCGTTTGGGCGATGGAGATGGCGGGAAGCGCTAGTAGCAGGAAGAGATAGAGGAGTAGGTTGTATAGAGCCATATTTAAAATTGTGAGGTGTGTTCCTTCTGTTCCTTGAAGTTCAGATATGGTGTGGTGTGAATTTAAGTAGAAAGAGGTAGTGGCCTCTTGGTTAAGAAGACCCAAAGTGCGTGGTTCAAGTCTTCGTCTTTTGGTGGTAGCTCTGTCAATTTTTCACTTAGTACAGTAGTGGAAGATATACTGACAGATAGCACTTTGATGTGATCCGATTCCAAAGTAAGATTATAAGCATGCAAGAGGTAATCACCTTCTGGGGTATAGTAGAAAACAATTACTGGGAATACATCTCGATTGCTTTCTGATTAGTACCAAGATACGGCTCTTGGAGCATGAACATTGAGTAAAGTATAGTACTGCAGTTTCATCGTCAATATGTTCTGGTTCCGTTCCATCGAAAGTTCGATGTTCTTTACGCACATGTCGTCTCTTTTAGGCCGAAAAGGGAGAGAAGAGAGATTGCATCCACCGTCTCTTGTTGCTGAAGCCGCCCGAACGATTCTTGAGTGCACCTGTCTGAAACTCTGAATAATCGGTGCAAGGCTCACAAGTTTCAGACTTCAGAATCGCATCCCTCTGCTTCTGCTTTGCTTCGCTGTGCAATGTAGCTTTGTCACTCGCTGTCACTCTGAATAATCAAGGGCTCTCATGAGAGTTACATCGAGGCTGCAATGAGTGGCCGCGGCTTGAAGATGTTGGTGTTACGTATGGACAGGGGAAGGCATCTGGGCGGCTGGGCCTTCATGCTTGTCATATTCCCATGTCAGTTTCAGTCGCTTGCAGAGGATGAGATAACTACTCAATTTCCATTTGTCCAAGTGATCTGATGACTGATGAGTGAACAGTTTTCATCGGCAAATCACGATCCTGTCAGCTTCGGTGCGGAAACTTCTTGCGCCAACCAGGCAAACAGTATAGACAAAACGTATTCTTTTGTCTTCAGTATCTCGGCCTGCAAAACACGCTGTACAGTTCATCTTAGTCAGCTGTCAAAGTCTTCGCCAATAATGCACACAAAAAAAATAAGCATCTGTCCCTGTGATCTGAACTCTCTAAAGAGGAATTTTCATGCTAACTGACAGCGGTGTGCATAGACAATTAGATATCACTGGATTACTCATAGTAGTTGACCCCGGGGTCTTCTCTGCGTAGGCTGGCAAGAAAAAAAATGTTGCATAAGTTATTGCCATATATACCTCTGTGAAATTTTCACAATATAAGTCATTTGATTTCTTTTAAAATCAGATTTTTTTAATTTTGACTAATTTTATGAAAAGATATACTAACAATTACAACATTTAGTTTCATAAAATAAGTCATTTGATTTCTTTTAAAATCAGATTTTTTTAATTTTGACCAATTTTATGAAAAGATATACTAACAATTACAACATTTAGTTTTATTAAATCAACCATTAAATATATTTTAATAGTATATTTATTTGATATTATCAATGTTAATATGTTTTTAATTATACTTGGTAAAAGTTGAAGATGTTTGACTTTAAAGCCAAACGATTTACATTATGAAACGAGAGTATAAATACATATATAACAGTCAATAACTAATCATCACCACCACCCACTCAAATATTTAAGGTCTTCAACATATATCAGATCAAATATTTATCAAATTTATTATGTTCGTTATTTCATAAAATAGGATGATCATAACGTACACTCCCCGGCACTCTGTTCCACAAGTGTTGCATTGTGACATGAATTGTGGCCTGGATTTGTGAAACGAATAAAAACCATTCAAAAGAGAGTTTTTTTATAGTCCACGGAGATTTGTGAAGCGCTAGCTTTGTCTAACAAGACGTCACTCGTCACGAAAAAAAGAAGGTATTGTTTATAAGGTAAGGAGAAAAAAAAGGAAGGCACGGTATAAATTTATTAGGCACCATAGAAATTAAGAGAGGAATATGGATGCTTGTTTGGTAGCTTTCCAATATATTCACATCATTGGAATGCATGGCAGCAATTTTGTCATTTAATTATTGCTTAGTGGCGACGTATTGACTGGGTGTCAAGAGTTTTAGTGGTCAACCTAATCTAATTAAGGCCCACTCAATGTAATATTATATTTGTGGCTATTCTTAGATCTCCAGCTCTGAAAAATACATTTCTTTTATCTTAAAATATAGCAAGTTTTAGGTATAAACACATATATTAAGAAATAAGTAAAAAATTATAATACCTTTCTTTAAGGTGGGTGGGTATGACTCAAAAATGCTTAGGTAGAGTAATAAGTATTTAAGTATGAAATAGTATATGTGTATTTTATAGGTAAAAAATTATATTTTATAAGTATTAGATTACTATATTTAGGATAAATTTTAAATTATTTAACTTATTAGTTAAAAAATAATAGTTTATTTAGATTTTTATCAGCTAGATATTTATCCATAGCTTCTTGAAATCTTTAACTCTTCCAAACAGCTTCATGATTATTTTCTTTTTATTTAATTTTCTTTCCTATAGTGTGTTTTCCAATTAATTATAACGAGGATATGCATGCATAGTGTCCACCATGCATACATACATATATAGAGAGTGATTTTACACTACTTGAGGAGGTACATAATTTTTAATGTTAATTTTAGTACCTCCTGATACTTGGTTTTACAATCTTAAGGAGGTATCATAATTTTTAGAGTGATTAAATTTTCCTAATTTTACAGTAAAATTTTCCTAGTTTTTAGTGTTAATTTTGATATCTCTTGTACCTGAGATACATGAGGTACCAAAAATAACACTAAAAATTATGGTAGAACCATAAAATTTCTTATATATATATGTGTGTGTGAATGTCGTATTCAACACAAGTGATCCGAAACTTGTGAATATGACATTCACTAACAAGGTGGCATCCTAGCCTCCTACACCTCACTATACGAAGCGTGAGTGTATATGAATGTCGTATTCAACACAAGTGATCCACTACTCCACTAGTGTGTGTGTGTGCGCATGCGTGGTGATGTGCGTCTTTCTATCTCGAAGAGAAGATGCACTGTGTTAGACCTTCAAAACAATGTGTCTTCAGCAACTGCACTCATGAGTCCCGTCAGGAGATCACATAACTTTTTAGCAAAAATGTGTTTCTAATTTGGAAAAAATCTACTTTATCCCCGAAGTATTACCTATAGACGAATGTTGTCCCTAACTAAAAAATCAGGCTCTTAATCCTCCGAACTAATCTATACCGGACAAATAGCCCCCTAGAGTGGTTTTCTGCGGCATTTTTGCTGACATGGCGGTCCACGCTGGTGGTTTTGCAGACGTGGCTATCCACGTGGCCCAACGCTGGTTCTAAACGGCAGGACCCGCTTGTCAGTGACACAGAAAAATTTTGGTGGGACCCGCTTGTCAGTGTCTTATATAAAAATTTTTCTTTCTTTTTTTTT
>KE372816.1:108176-132349 GCA_000418225.1 Zizania latifolia | reverse complement strand
TTGACTATATATATCTATAGTATTAATATTCGGGTATATTATTTAACTATTTTATGACAACCAATTAATTGATCGACCAATTAATTTAGTGAATCCTCAAATAACTAATTAATCCCTAATTCATGGCCGGCCAATCGATTACTGATAACTGATTTTTTTAACAATGTTAATAAATAGATACCTAGCTAAGTCATTTTTTATTATTACTACTATGTTTGAGAACTACTTAAATTACTTAAAATAAAGAATTTATTGGACACAGTGAGTATTATCAGAAGTACATGTGGATGAAAACTTGTCCACAATGGATATGGACATATGGTATGATTTATCCCCGTCGTCCATGTTCCTGAGCTTGGACCGAATAAGCATTAAGCCTGTGTGGATAATTGACTATGAAATGAACGGAAGCACGGACATATTAATCATTTCGACAACTCTGTCAATCAGATTAAGCCATCGATCAGCACCAACTATATGTTATATGCTTTTGTGCTTGTGTGGCCCTAGAGAGACATTGCCGTAGGAGAAGGGCTGATGGCTAGAGATGGTGATGGTGGCGGAGTAGTCGCTGATGGGTAGTCGTCTGTCGGGGTAGAGGACAAAGGTGATGTCTGCTGCCATCGGGGTTGTTAATTTTGGATATGTGGTTGCTGTTAAGGTTGAGCTAATATAGCGTTATTAAATTTTCGATAGATGTTAGAATTGAGTCAGATAACTGGTTTCCTTAAAGGTCCAGCTCAGCGAGGTTGGCAAACGCCGACATGTCTACCAGTAATGTGTCAGAGAGCAGGTTGTTCTCTGCACAGAAAATAATCAGACCAATAACAGAGGAGGGGACTGCACAGGAGAACCTATTGTTCCCTATCTCAATCGTCCAGATGTTATGTGCTATCTCAGTCGGGAGAGTGCCTGTGAAGTTATTGTCCTGAATCATGAGAGGATGAGATAACTAAATTTGCATTAATCGGCAAATGACATCCTGTCAGATTCGGTGCGGAGACTTCTTGCGCCAATCAGGCAAACAAATATAGACAAAACGTATTCTTTTGTCTTCAGTATCTCGGCCTGCAAAACACGCTGCAGAGCTCATCTGAGTCAGCTGTCAAACTCTTCACCAATAATGTACAAACAAAAACTGCATCTGTCACCTGTGATCTAAACTCTCTGCTAAGCTCTTGCTGAAACCCCGGCCCGGTGCATGACCCTTTTGGCACCGAACTGAAGACTGAATCTACCTCGGGGCTCGATCCAGCGGTGGTAATTAATCAATCTGCATTGTTTATGGAACAAGATAAGATTGTGATGTGATGTAACTTGTCATGGATTTGAGCTTTCTTTCCGCTACAGTTTGGTCGTTAGTGGATGAGTCCAAAAGAATGAACAACTTTGAACATTGAATGCTGAATCGATTAGCTAGGACATGGCCACTTCATTGTCTTCGTCGCACGAAGTATTAATTTTTAATATTTAAAATTTGTCTAATAAAGACTTGATTTTTTGTTTGTTTTTAAATATATATGCCATGTATGTATGGTTCCAGTCAACCAAATGACATTACTCAATCAACGCGTCTAGAAATTAAAACTAATATGATTAATAAACAGTGTTGAAAAAATTAGACAATCAGTCAATTAATCGGCCAATTAACTTGTACTCGACAGCGTAACAGTTAATTTATGACATAATCGGTACATTAATCAGCTAGTCACATCGTCCTGCCGTTGGAGTAAGCGGATCTAGTGCCCATGTTGGCCTCGCGCTGGCGCCTTCGCCGACGTGCCGTCGGAGTAAGCGGATCTAGTGCCCATGTTGGCCTCGTGCTGGCGCCTTCGTCGACGTGCCGTCGGAATAAGCCAATCCGGTGCCCTCGTCGGCCTCGTGCTCACTACTATAGAAGTGGTCTTTCATCCATCCCTTTTAGTACCCATTCCAACTGGAGTCGGTACCGAAAGTTGTCTACAACGGTCAGAAAAAAGAGAGAACATCGTGGGTAGCTATAACCGGTACTATAAAGAGTTTTAGTACCGGGTCGGGAGACCGCCTAGTACTAAACTTATTAGTATCCGTCGGGGTATCCACTTAGTACTAAAAGCCTACACATTAGTACTGGATCGACACACCAACCGGCGCTAATAACTTTAGCACCGGATGATATCCCGAACCAGTACTAAATCTTTCTCCTAATGTATTCGATATCCAAAAAATCTCCTATTCCTCATTTCTGCCTCTGTTTTCTTTAGTTCTTCTTCCGCCCGTGCGACCACTTCAGGGTTTAGGGTTTAGCCCAGCCAACCACTCATCGGTGATCCAGATCGGGCAACGACATGGCAAGCCTCCCAAGTGGTGTGGCCGGACATCGTGCTTCCAACAGTAGGCCGGCCTCCACCAGGGTATGTTGTTTTTCTTATTTTTTGGCTATTTTAGGGTTGATTGAATATTGCATTACGAGATGTTATTATTTGGCCGATCTGTACTACAAATGCTATGTATAAATATTGTAATTCCTGTCAATAATCTTAGTACTGCAATACACATGTTATTAATTCTATTTCTGCGCCAGTCGACCAGTACGCCTCACTCAAATTTTTAATTGAAATACTGCATCTTAAGGTAGGTTATGCAATGTATCTTAGTTTAATTTATAAATGCAAGTGACATAATGCAGATGAATATGTAATGTGGATTAGTTCGTCAATTTTTGTATAATCTCAAGTAAAATTGGTTTGACAATTGCTTATTATAGGGCTTATTAGCCGAGGGATTGCGTTTTAAAAATTGGCCATTGGCAAAAGCGTCACATCATATGTATATACGTTGCATTTTCTATTTATATGGTAACAAAATCATAACAAAATGATGTGATGTTATCTCACCGTTTCAGTTTCTACCAAAAAGCTTCGCCGATCTCCATAACATGCACGACGGTGACACTCTTGAAATATCAACAAGAGATTGCTACACCAATATGATCGATGTTGAAAAATATGAAAGCACCTCTACCTGGATAAAGGGTGGTGTAAATTTTATTACCAAATCCGCCTAGTAGAAGAGGACTATGTGATACTAACAATAGGAGCCCAGCTGTCCACCAGGGCTACCCTTTTTAATAATTCTGGCTTAGATAAAGCCCCACCAGCTATAAGATTAAACTCAAGTGATAGCGGTATATATAACGAACTCACATTGATTATTATATACACATGCCTATTTTGTATATGTACTTATCGGCTTTTTTATAATGGCGGATGACGTTATTGGATCTGCACGACTAGCTGAGAAGGAGAAACAGAAATCCAGAGAAGCAGATGACACCGACGAACTAAAGACCATCTATTGTTTTGGCAATCTAATAGATCTAGCGCTCGAAAGGAAGGATCGCCTTTAAGCCATCTCGGCTACGACATCCTCCGGTACTTAATTATACGTCTACACAATCAATCCGTCGGCCATCAAGAAAAAAATAATGGTAAGCACTTTGCACATGTCATAATTGTAAACATTTATACCTAGCTATATGCACTTGAGTTGGCTAACTAGCTACTGAAACATTTAATTGTAACAGTACTTTTTAAGGGAGTATTGTAGTGCACAAATCAATAGATGGGCGCTGTTACCTGATGGCTGGTTTTGGCCATTTTCTGCAAGCACACGAGATAGTTGTCAGCATAATTTGTACTTTTCATTTCTACATTAGCAATGATACACTAGAGGGAACTGTGTATATATTTTAGCTTAGAACAACATCCGTTATGTGGTGTAAATTGCTGGTACTTATTATGATTGGCTAAAATGAAACCATCTGTTATGTGGTGTAACTTAGTTGTCAAAAATTTATATTGAAATAAAATCCAACTTAGTTGTGAAAAATTTAAATTGAAATGAAATTCAACTTAGTTGTGAAGAATTTAAATTGAAATAAAATCCAACTTAGTTGTGAAGAATTTAAATTAAAATGAAATCAAACTTAGTTGTGAAGAATTTCAATTGAAATGAAATCTGTACGTTTTTTATAATCATGTATCTTTAGTACCGGTGTTATTTATGGCCCGATACTAAACATATTTCTAGTGCCGGATAACAAAGAAACCAGTACTAAAGATTCAAAATCGTTACTTCACTGATGCACGCAAACACGCTGAGCAACGCGCACTGACAAACAATAGAACTACTTCGTTTAGTCCTGAGACGATGGATCACTTCCCACGACAACCGTACGACATCTTTTCCCCGGCGACGCTTGATCGCAGTACTAATCACCGGCCACCGTGACTAGTACTAGCACTCCTCCTGCCCCCTTCTTCCTCCTTGCTTCTTCCTAGCTAGACTACCTCCAGCGGAGAGATCGACGTGTAGTAGGTGGCCGTGACCATGGCGCCGAGTCGGTGGAATGGGCTCCCACATGATATCACCGTGGAGATCACCCGGCATATCGCCGAGACCTTCTATGCATCGCTGGCTGACCTCCAGAGGCTACGCCTGGTGTGCCGGACCATGCGTCAAGCATGCCGCGATCGTGCCGTCAGGAGGAGGTTTGCCCTGACGAATGAGGGTCCCTAGATGGCTTGGCGCGAATATCCTCGGTACCGACGTATGATGTTTGCCTTGGCTGATGCGGACCACATGAATGCATGCTTCATTGCAGGTATGTATCTGGCATTTGGTGTAGGGCCACCATCTCTTGGTTTGGAAGTACTGCTACGTACATTTGTCGAGGCCAGACACATGAGGTATCATAATTTTTAGATAATATATTCTATGAGGAGGTACCAGGTAGCATAATTTTTAGTGTTAATTTTGGTACCTCCTCAAGGACTGTAAAATCACTCTAATTTTTAATGTTAATTTTGGTACCTCTTGTTATCAAAATTAATACTAAAAATTATGGTACCTCTCTAAGGACTATAAGATTTCTAAAAAAGAGAGAAAAAGAGGCATTTCAAGAGAGGATGACAAGAGGTGGATAAGGCCAGATGAGAGAGACTTTTTAAAAAAAGAGAGAAAATACAAGCAATAGAGAATGAGAGAGAAAACCCACACTGAATGAGAGATAGAATGGATAGACAGGAAGGAGTGTTTGACTACGTCTGTAATATTAATATCATAATATATTATTTTAACTATTTTATGATAATCGATGAATGGTCGATCAATTAATGTAGTTAATCCTTAATTAACTAATTAATCCCTAATTCACGGGCCGGCCAATCGATTTTTCCGACAATGTTAATAAATAGATACCTAGCTAAGTCAATTTTTATTATTACTACTGTGTTTAAGAATTACTTAAATTACTTACAATAAAGATTTTATTGGATAGAGTGAGTATTATAAGAAGTACATGGTGGATAAAAACTGGTCCACAATGGGTATGGACATGGTATGATTTATCCTCGTCGTCCATGTTCCTGAGCTTGGACCGAATAAGCATTAAGCCTGTGTGGATAATTGACTATGAAACGAACGGAAGCACGTACATATTAATCATTTCGACAACTCTGTCAATCAGATTAAGCCATCGATCAGCACCAACTATATGCTGTATTCTTCTGTGCTTGTGCGGCCCGACAGAGACATTGCCGTAGGAGAAGGGCTGATGGCCAGAGATGGTGATGGTGGCGGAGTATTCGCTGATGGGTGGTCGTCGGTCGGGGTAGCGGACAAAGGTGATGTTTGCTGCCGTCGGAGCAGGGAGGCTCGACGAGCTGATGATCGAGCTCGCCGGCGGGCCCATTGCTAGCAGCTTTGATGATGATGACAGTGATGTTGGCGTGGGCACACTGTCCCTTCCCCACGGCCATGGAATCTTCTGATCAGCCATGCGATGGCGGCGGACGAGGCAGGAGGAGAGGTGCCACCGTGCCAGCGTCGCGCGGGGAGGTTTTGGACCAGGGTGTGCGCGGGCGTGGCTGCCGCCGGAGACTCCGAGGTCGAAGAAATCGTATTCCTTCGGTGCTAGATCCAACGGTCACGGTTTATCTCCTCTGACATTTTTCATAAAACCCCCTGATTCGAGTTGCTACCAATGGCAGCGATCTAGGTTTTTACATAACCCCCCTGTTTCGGGTGGCCATCACCGGCAGCGAACCAGAGTTTTACATAAGATTCAGTGGTTCGGATCTCTTCGTTTGATAGCGGCCAGGAGTTTTAGAGAAAACCCCCTAGTTAGGTAACAATGTTTTGCATAAAGAACCTTAGTTCAGCTCGCTGCCAGCCTGCCAATGTTTTGCATAAAGCCCCTTTGATTTTATCTTCTTCTACAATCTGGATGGGAATTAGTTACGAAAATTTCTCGTTTGCCCCAATTCTGAGAGCTCGTCACGTTTGCCACAAATTGCCGTCGGAATCGTAGGCTGTCGGTGACAGGCTCATCCTACTTCTTCTCCTCCCACGGGGGCGAGGCGCAGGGTGACGGAGGCGGCGGCTGTGGGAAGCAGGAGGCGTGGAGGAGTGCAGCATCATGAGACTTCTGTTTCTTCAAGGCCATTTTTTTGTCATGCTCTCGTAGTCCAGCTAATGCGTGGCGAGTGTATCATTGTTCTTAGACGTTGTAGCCCAACGTCAGCTTATTGCCATGCCGGTAGTGGGCGGAGGCAACAACATGTTCAATAACATACACATACTAGTTACAGTTATTTTTTCCAAATGTTACAGTTATTTTTTCCCAAATGTTGCAGGTGTTTCTCCCAAGTGTTGTGGTTTCCAAATGTTGCAGTTGTTTCTCTCAACTGTTGTGGTTGTTTTCCAAATGTTGCATTTCACGCTCCCAAATGTTTCAGCTAATTCTTCTAAATGTTGCATCTGCTTCTCCGATGTGTTGCAACTATTCTTCAGATGTTGCATCTCTCCCAAATGTTGCGTTTACTTGTTTACAATGCTGCAGTTATGTCTCCGAGTGTAGATTGAATTCTGAATTGACATGATGTTAGTTTTAGCATTGAAGCTAATTAACTAGGTCCTCTGATTTGTTCATAACAATTGAAATTGTCACACACTGGGATCATAAGCCCAATTAAAGCATAAAAAAGCCGAACACCCAAAAAAATCTTATCTTTCGATCCTGATGGGCTGATGGTCACTAATCAGATGAAGCCTTAGTATTGCAAGTTGCAACACACGTCGAGCCTGAATGATTCAGTTTAAGGGAATCGGACATTGCAACAATGCTGGATCAATATTTTTCAATGAAATTTGGTGTCATAATAGATTCCCTTGCAACAATTCTACAGAGTAATTTTCTTTCAAAGAACAAAGTAAAACTAATCAAAAGGACTCCTGCAATAAAGCAATCATCTCAATTTCATCTGCCACAGGATAGCTGCATAAATGTAGAGCTGATTTGGCTGAACATTTACATGATGGTCATGTGACTCATGTCAGATTGCACTTTCACACAAGTGTCTTACAGAGAAGCAGGCTGGGTAAGTAAGAACAAGAAAACAAAAAAGATCAGCACAACAGGAAATTTTGAGAGAGAGACGCTGATACAAGCTCAGAAGACCACATTCTTCTTCACAGCACGTCACAGAATGTGTCAAAGCAGCTCTAAAACAAGGTCAACACTCGGCTGCTGTTCTTTTCCGGCCGGAAGCAATTAGCTGCATGGATGACAAGAAATCAACAATTTCCGAATAAGGTGGAGATAACAGCAAATTTAGCATATAAGAAGGAAGGTGGAAAGAGGTGCTGACAGATGAAGAGAGGTCAGATGTCTTCAGTACTCGCAGCCTCTTAACTGAAGAAACAAACATCCTGCATGAAATGTTGCAACAGTTAGGAGGCACGGCCCACTTTGTAATTAACTCCTACTGTGATATTCAACAAAATGCAAAGTAAGGCGCTGGACTTCATTTCATCTTTAATGCATTGGTGTTTGTGTAATCAGTATTATGATAAAAGTAATGAGTTTGTTTATTGTCAAACTGTGAGATTGTACTCTCTGAAAATTCAGAAGAGGAGAGTGAAAACTCACCCCCATGGAACATCTCCAACCAGCACCCTGTCACCTTCATAATCCTCATAAACCAGAGTGTACTTCCCAGTTCCATCCAATAAGCCAGATATTGCCACTTCTTGAGGACAGACTTTTGCTTCAGCAGCAAGAGGGGCTTGTTGGGCTACATGCAATGATGCAAATTGAGCATATTGGATCAGATGCTAATTAGTGAACTCAGCCACTCAAAATACTGAAATTAACAAGAAAATAACTAGTGAAATTTCAGAACAAAAACGAGGAAGCAACTTTTGCAGTGCCCATGGTTCAGTACCAATGAAACTCTGAAGATATCCATCTTAAATTACAATTACAATTAAAGGAGATTGCCACATAAAAACAACAGAGTGGAGGTTCACATACCTGCAAGAAGGCCACAGAACAGCCTGTCAACGGCCAAAGAAAGCTTCTCATAGCTATCAAAGGCGTTTAGATCGATCTTTCTACCAATAGGGATACCATCCATGTTGATCTTTATGAATGGAGCTCTCTTGATCTCTTCAGCTTTTGGGGACTTCTTTCCATTCTGCAGTTCAAGAGATGTTTTGCTGGACGTAGCCAGGTTTCTTCTGAATGATCGAACCGGAGGCCAACCAATAACTGGAGTACTAGGAGATCTGCAATAGGAGGTTAACATATTGAAAAGTTCAGAAATCATCTGATGAATTACTGCAAAAAAGGATTACAGAGAAGTAGAGAACTAAAATTGAAGTAACTGACATATCTCGAGATACAACTGTACCGACTTTTTAAGGCCATGATTGCCCCTTAAAACAACCCCAAATGCAAGAAATAGCTACTGAAAGAGGTACAATCCAGCTTCCATTACATGTCGAAACTACATTGGAAGTCGAAAAATGACGAGGACACAACTTTCACAATGAAACATCTGGTTTTGTTGGTTTTCTAAATTTTTGTTAAGAAACCATTATAAAGTTGCACACAGAAACATTAGGGCGAAAATGATTTATGTTTAAATCAGTTTCAGCCAACAACGTTGAATAATTAGTATATAGATATCAAGAATCTTGTATTATAGAGGCTTGAAACATTTGGCAATCAAAATTTTCAAATGAGGAATTAGGATTTGTCATAGCTTCTTAGCTAGCTAGCTGTAATTATTAGTTATGCTTATTCACACGACCAGCAACAATGCATAAGCAGTCCAGTCTATGATTTTATTCTTTACCTTTTTCATAGGCACAAAAGATAAGTCTGATAAGTGAGGGTTGTGCCATTTTTTAAGTTGTGAGGGTCCATCATCAATACTTGTTTTGGGACTAAACCCAACAATCTCCCCCATCCATAGGCCCAACCCCGAGTCATAACTTTAAGTTCTAGGCCTACTAAACCTAAAAAACTAGTCTAATGGATGAGTGTTGCCCCACTTTTTAAGTTGTGCTCTTCCATCATTAATACTCGATGTGGGACTAAACCCAACATATGCAGAGCTTTATATGATGCTTGCCAACCATTTTCAACTTTATTTTCTGTGAAGATCCTAAATCACCTAGATAACTAATTATAACTATATAACAGTTTGGAACCACACCACAAATCATTTTCTTAAGTCATGCCCCACATAAACCCTCCAAATACAAGCATTCTCTATTAAAATAGGTATAGTCAGCTTCTGTCAGATATCACAAGTAGCATTTTGAAAAGTTTGAAAGAAAATCCAGTGAAACAATTTTCATCCTGAAAATTCTAGTTTTCATTATCTTCTGGATTCCTATTAGAATGCTTTTGAAATATTGTACACAAAAATAGTACATCCAAAAATGACCCATGTTTAGCCAACGTATGTTAATACCGTACAACCCTGGCAAATGATTTTCTAGCTAGCATCAAAGCATTGCTTATGGTGAGCACAGTATAGTAGTAATGATTAATGGTGAGGAATGTAAATAATCTGGCAGGTCCAGTGAAATCCAACTGATCAGAAGGGGCAATGTAGAGAACAGTACTACATGGAGCCAAAGACAACTACATCCCTCTTAAATAGGAGGATATCCATCTCCATGCATGGCAGACACAAGCAAACAAGCAAACTGGCCCTTGAATCCTGGAAGATGGTTTTGCCATAAATGAGGAACAGTGCAGGAGATGGAGGCACCTCCCTCTTCAATTCATGCCAGGGCAGATGGGGGGAATAAAGAACCAGGAGCCATCAATAGTTGAGTTTGCCCATTCTGAAAAAGCAAAGATTTTTTGGAATTTGACATGTGAGGGCCTTAGGATTCCCACCTTGTCTGGGAGCTATTATTGTTGGATGCAAGTGCATTCCCTGTAGCTGGTAGATGTGCTGCTCCTGGGGACCCCTTTGCCTTGCCTGCAGAAGAGCAAGGAGGAAGAAACAAGATGTGAAATCATTCTTCAGAACTTTTTGCCACCTATACTTGACTTTTGGACATGTCACTTGCAATCAAGAATGAAGAAGAATCGATGAAATGTACTCATATGTACACATCTACCACAAGTATAAACTGAACAAACTAGAAGTTAAACTTTTTACCAGAGTTCAGAATAATGAGCTTCAGAGTTCAGAGCAATGACACATCAAAACACACAACAAACACATGAAGCATGTAACAATCGCAAGAACAAGATGAGCCTAAGAGTACCTTGTGATGAGTGGGAGACGAGCGTGGAGTAGCCCGGGGAGAGCAATGAGCTATCAGTAGCAGTAGCAGCAGCAACGGAGAGCTTCCCCTTGTCTCTGCACGCTGCTCTCCATCCTCCTCCTCCTCCTCCTCCTCCCCCTCCGGGAAGTCCAAGGCTGAGCTCCAGCGTCTTCTCCTCCTCGTCCTGGTGCTGGTGGTGATCACCCGGCTCCCTCATCCAGCTGTGGTGACCTCTGCTCTTCTTGCTCTCCGCCGCCTCGCCCATCTCCCTCCCGGTCGATCCTACCTTCACAGCTTCACTAACCGCCTACCTAGTGATGACTGATCGATCTACTGCGTTGCACACATGGAAAACCAGGTGAAAATTTGCAGAAAGAAACGAGAAGGAAACTAGCAAGAACGTACTGTACATAGCAAGAGCACGGAGAGGTTTTCATGGCGACCTGGTTTCAGTTTCAGAGAGGCAGCAGTGTCTTCACTAAATCAGAATCGAGCACGAGAACTTGTAAGCTCCCCCTGCTGCTGCTGGTGTCCTAAAGCCCTACTCCTGTCCTCTGTCTGCGTGCGTTCTGTGGTAAATGGGGACAGGAGGGAAGAAGAGGACGAGAGAGCCTGTAAGCAAGCTATCAGCTCAACAATGGCGGAGGAAAACAGCCGGAAAAAAATCAAAAGGGCATTACTGAGATCATCCGTGACCTCTCCTCTCCTGTCCAGCTGTCCTGAGCTCCTTGCTTTCTTGCTAGCTAGCCATCTACTGTTTTTCCTCCCTTGTGTTGCATATCCAAGCTGAACAGCTAGCTCACTCACTGCTCACACAAAGAACAAGAAATCAACACAAGAAAACAAGCTCGTGAGCTGCTGGTGGTTGCTGTTTGGCTTGGCTGGTTGGCTAGTGTAGTGTTACTAGTGTAGGAGGTCTGGAGGGAGGAGGAGAGATTCCACGGTGCTAGAAATGGGAATGGTGCAGTGTAGGGCATCGGCACAGGCCAATGTGATACATCGTAGGGCAGAGAGGAGTCTCTTCTAGCTAGTTGCCGCCCATGACATCCTATCCTCAGGATTCATGCCTGCTTGTTTGCTTCCGTCGCTCTCTATCTCTTCTTTCTCTCTCTAAAAAGGTGGCAGAAGTAAGCTAAGCAGAGCTAATTATGGGGTTGCTTTTTAGCCTGATTGTATAAGCTCTCAGCTGTGATTAACAAGGTGAGCAACTACCTTTGTACCAGCAGCAAGAGGATGGTGCACGATCGAGGCAGCAGAAGAAGTACAGCAAGCGACAAGACAAGCGTGGGTGAGGTGGTGGTGACTGGTGAGGGGGATAATTAGGCGTGCAGCCCAGAAGATTTGCAAGATCAGCGCTTTTGGCCGCTGCTTCCTACTACTCCACAGTCCACACACACTCGTATCCTATTCCTTCCTATGATCTTTGATTCTTCTCCTCTCATGGTCTCTCTCTCTCTCTCTGTGACAGACTGACTGCGTTGGGCGGCGAGCACATTGTTGCTGTTGCCTGTCGTCTCATCATGTCATCAGGGGGGAATGCGGGGAGGGACAGAGGCAGCACTGAAAAGGTTCACAGTGGGCAAACTGCAAATGTGACAATATGCTTGCTTTGATTTGCTTTCTTCTCCTGTCCTGAGCTGGGTTGTTGGCTCAAGAAAGCTGTCCTCTTTTCCTGTGAGTTGGAATCAGCTGCTCGGCTCAGCTCAGCTCTGGCACGGTGGCACCTCGTGCCTGGGTGCCTTGCACCTGTAAACAATGCAGGGTGGTGGTGGCATTGGTTCTGGGAGGAAACAGTGGAGTTGGAGTACGGTGTTCTTGCTTTGTAAATTGGCAGTAACTTTTGGTGGCAACTGAAAGAGAAGCAGGATGTGAGTGAGCTCAGGAAAGGAAAGGCACATTGTGCTGTTTATGAATAAGGGAGAAGTAATGTGGCTGCAAAATCTTGTCAAACTAGGCCGTGCTCGATTACGTATGATGCAACGGATCATTTAACCCACTAAAATTTAAAAACAACGTAGTGAAATGAAACAAAGAGGGCGATAAAGCTGAAACTAAAAGAAAACCGGCCATGCAAAAGCGCAAGGCCACTTTCTGCATGTAGGAAAGCCAGTGAGGCAGTGAGCTGATCTGGCTAGAGCAGCTTGTAAGCAACACCAAGAGCACTGCAGGTGGTGACTGAAACCATTGCAATGCCGTCCTGCTCCTCTTGGGTGGGTCCCACACCGGCCGGACGCACATTGGCCGTTGGATCAAGGATCCATGCGAACCGAACAGTTTTTATAAGATTATAACTATTTTGTCAAAATTGCCTGATTAGTGTCTTTGTAGATATTAACTTTAATTACCATCTGATTACTACCCTCTCTATCCTTGTCTTCTCGCTGTTACGGTGATCGGCGGCGGGACGGAGGGAACAACGGCGGTTCGAGGCGCCGGCGGAAGGGCGCGGGTCGTCAGCAGCGACAGATCAAGGCGTCGACGGAAGGGCGATAATCTTCGAATACTATTGTACTTTTTAACAAAATCAAATAATAGTCCAGCAGGATTAGCTGCAGCTCCCAGTGCTAATCACCTCACGACAAGAGAACGCTTTTATACAGCAGCCCTGCCCACGCGAGTTAAACACCTCTGTTATTTACACATAATAATATTTTTACCCTCCCACAAAGATTTTACTTTAAAATAAAATTTATAAATTAATAATAAGGGTAAAATATTAAAATATCTTTCATTAATAAGAAAATAATATGAAGCAGTGTTAAGTAGATGTTAGACACTGGTCGAACAGTAACCCAATGGCTAGCGCTTAGAGCCGCCTAAGGCGTCTAGGTTTCTCTCCCCTCTTCTCTTTTCTTCTCCGCATGCCTGACACATCTTCCTTGCATGGCTGCATTCCCCTCTAGCCCTCCCGTCAACACTTCTTTCTCCTCCTCCCTGGCCTTCCTCCTCCCGCCTCCACCCGCCCTACGTGACTACGCCTCTCCCACCTATGCCTCTGTCAGTCTACCCCCTATGGCCCCGCGTGCCTTCGATCGCCAAATCCCGCACCGCTACTACCGAATCAGAGCAGTGCGCTCCTCCGGCCACTAGATCCCACACCGCTGTCGCCGAATCCGAGCCATGCGCTCCTCTGGCCGCTGGATCCCGCACCACCGCCACCAGATCTAGGCGCGCGGCGTGAAAACTTGAGCGTGCGACGCGGGATCTCGGCGAGCGGCGAACAACAGCGCTCAACAGCTGCTCAAGAACCCTAGCTGTTGCGCACGCGTGGCTGTTTTGCAGTTTCCCCTTGAGCTGTCGGGCGCACACGTGTTAAATACCTAGTCGCCGCCGCCGCCACCGAAGGCACCTAGACAACGCGGTCGACCGTCTAAGCCATGGTTGACCCGCCTAGGCGGCCCGCCCGCCCAAGCCGGCGACTAAGGCCACCGCACGGCGCTGGGATGGCGCCCAGCGCAAGTCCAACAAAACGTGTCTTTACGAGTTCAGAGATTCAGAGAGAAGGTAAGCTTGATCAAAAGCCGATTTTATAGAGAGCAGAGAAGATAAAGTGATCAAAAGCCATGCCACAGGAAGGTATGCTCAGAATCTCTTTCTAGCAGATCAAGCATTCCGCTACAATGCCACAAGGAGATGTGCTAAGGGGTACAAAAATTGATAGAGGGCGGAGGGCTCAAGGCAGCTAACGTTGGTCAACTCCATTGTTTACTTCTTCTTGGCTGCATCTCCAGCCTTTGTCTGCAATATATAAATCCAAGCACAAGCAGTTTAGTCATGCCAAGTAAATAGTATGTGATTAGTTTTTAAGTCCTAGAAAATGGTGGTCTGGTCAGCATAAGTATACAGACCTTCTTGACTCCACGGATCTTCTTCGCCCTGTTCTTCCTCTCCTTCATCTGCTTGCGAGACTTCTCTACCTTGGTAGCAAGTCCGTTCTGTACAAACAGCAGCAGAATTATGAGCTAATGCAAAATTCAGAAATAATTGTGGGTTACCATCGTGGCTCTCCGCTGAAATTTCTATAAGCTATGCTATGCGTCTCAAAAGAGATGAACACAGCACACATAACCTATTGTTTCATGATACCGACTAATAGGTACTCAAAGTTGCACCGCCCACCTGAAGCTTCTAGCAAAGGAAGTGCGGAACTCATCTAGTTTGGCACTGTGCATTAATGCATAAAACTGGTGAAACAGTTCAGACTCAAGCACCACAGGCAAACATATTATGCATATCAAAATATGAAATTTAAGCATTATTCAATCCTTTCCATATTATGTTCACTGTAATTATCATGCAGATTTCTAGACAAAAAATATCATGCAGATTAGTAAAAACTACAGAAGCTTATAGTAGGTTACAAAGACGAGTTCCACACATTTGTAGTAATTGCTGGGATAACCACATGGGAGTCAATCACACAACAACAGGCTGAGGCTGCTAGGCAGGTACATCCTTTGATGGTAGAACTAGCATAGTGAGACTCGATCCTACACAACTCTTACTATGCACAAATTTGCTTAATGCCTTGGCAGTTAATGCATTTATTTTGATTAACTATTTGATAAGCCAGCACTCAGCAGGGCACAATGCAGAGTGATGCACATATCAAACATGATAACACAATAATGGTCAGGAGGATTCAAGGATTTTAAAACTTTAGGCAACAACATTCTCAAAACATAAAGCAGCATTCTTTTGATGCGAAAGGACGATTTGATCGAAGGTGTCTAAACAATTATACATTACTGACATGTTGATCTAGGAGTATGTCGCACCTGTTATCTTACTGCTTACTGACTTCCGATAAACTTTTTACAACAAATGGCCTATCAATAATCAATCTAGGCAGCACACATCGCATTAGAATAAATCGATGAACAAAATCTACGATGGACTAAGAACGGATTTCTATCAGATAACTAGCGGATTATGCAGATTCAACATGGCATCAAGCCTAATGATCCAAATTTCCAGACCAAGCCGTAAGCAAAGAGGCAACAGGCGCGTACCCTGATGAGCCTGTACTTGGGCTCGTACTTCTTGGCAGCCTCGAGGTTGTCGTAGATGAGGCCGAAGCCGGTGGTCTTGCCGCCTCCGAAGTGGGTGCGGAACTTGAAGACGAAGATGCAGTTGGAGTCCTTCACCTCGTACATCTTGGCCAGCTTATCCTTGAGATCCGCCTGCATCAACCGCAGCAAACAGCAACAGCGCGCGCGAGTCAGCCTCAGATCCATGGAGCAAGCAAACCCTAAGAAACGGCGATCACCGGAGGACTCGACGACGAAACGCACCTTGGAGACGTTGGCGCGGCCCGGGTGGAGCACCTCCAGCACGAATTGCTTGCGGGAGAGGAGGCGGTTCGTCATGAACTTGCGGGTGCGGAGCGTCACCGCGGGCGCCGTCTTCGTGTCCGCCATGCTTGCGCGCTGTATCCTTCGCCGGAGCTCGCGGGGGTCTTCCTCCTTGCGACGGCGGCGGCGGCGAAATAGATGCGGGCGGCGGCGGCGGAGCAGGCGCGGGGCTTTCAGGGGAGGGGGTTTATATACTCCTGTACAAACCCTAGGAAGTCTCCGCGGCTGGTGGAAGGGGAGTGATGGGCTGGGCTTAATGGGCCTGACGACAGTAATGGGCCGGATTTAACGACTACCATTTTTAATTACTAGTGTTCTTGCGTTGCAATTAGTTGTTAATTATGTTTTTATGCGGCAAATTTTTAGATATATTAAATTAATAAGAATCATTTATTTTTAATATAATGGTCACAATTAAATTAAGTTGATGTCTTATCTCCTAGGAGGTAATTGATCACCCTAGTCTGACGATCACGATTAAAAGAAATTGATGTCTTACTTTCTAAAAAGTAATTTGTCTCTGTTTTTTCTAACTAATGGCTGAGATTAATTTAATATTTTATCGAGATATAAAATATGTACCGTAAAAAGCCTTTTATATTGGCCTCTTACGTTTACCTTCCTTGTATAGTGCCTACAAGAGTAAAAACCATACTAAACTCGTGCTATTTTGAGAAAAGTCTGTTGTTTTGTTTATTTAATTCCAAATTCAGGGTACATATTTCAGGTACATGAATTTGTCAAGGACGGTGCACCCGAGGGGAAGGGTGAACAAAAGTTAGATACTTTATCTAGTTTTATATTTGCTCTATCGTTATCTAGAACTTTCAAAATAGACCTATGTTGTTGTCACGATTCTACGCATTGTTGTACTCGACATATCTTCACATGTTTTTATTTAATTTCACATATTTTCTATCGAATCTTCTAAAATCTTATCACCGTTTTATTCAACCATTTTCAGGTAGTTATATCAGTTTTGTATAGGATTTCTGATCTCATCTTTCTATAGTCGCATGTGTACATAAATAGTGAGCCCTACTTTAATTTGGTGTAACGTCATTGCAACCGGAAGATCTAAGAACAGATTGATGATTATGTCATGATTTCGTTTAATTTGCAGTTGGGTAGACGAGAGTGAGGGTGAGCGAGACATGATATGCACGAATGAAAAACAAGTATAATGATGATGAATTGATGATGTGTATGTGGGCTGAACAGCTAATGGTCAAACCAACTGTCAGTCAAACTTGGCACGAGCAGGCTAGCTATAACTGCCTACCTACCTTCCCAGTAATTTCTTACTAGTACAAAAAAACACACACACACACAAACAGCACTAACTCCACTTTGTAGTGTATGCTTCTGTTACTTACTTGTGATTATTCCTAATTAAGCTAGTAATATTTATATATATCTCGATCGGAGGGCCGGGATTAGCCATCGTCGATCCACCGATGTGTCCGGCGCCGACGCCGACGACGCTGTTCGCGGTGGGGATGATGCTGTGCCCGTTCCCGGCGCTGGTGCCGTCGTGCCGGAACCTCACCGCGTTGCTGCCGCAGCTGTGCGGCCTCCTCGCCTCGCTCTACCGCCACCTCCGCGACGAGCTCGCGCACCTGCTGCCGGCGCGCGCCGCGGCGACGACCCCGGCCGCACCGCCGCCCTTCTCTGCCGACGGCTGACTGGTGCACCGTCCTTCTTTCGATTCTTGCTTCCCTTCGCACGGTGATCGACCGTGCATGGAATGGAATTTGATAATAATGTGGACGTCTGCTGGCTAGCAGCTCACTGTTCTCGCTAGACGCCATGATCGAGCTGATGATGCTTTCTGTGAATTTATGGGAGTTAAGCTAGCCAATCTTTGGCCTCCTCGCATGAATGGCTTGCTTGTTTTCTGATGTACTTCCTCCGTCGCATATTATAAAGTATCTGATTTTTAAAAAAATCAAACATTTTTAATTTTGATTAATTTTATAATAAAATATACTAGCAATTACAACTTTAAATTATTTTCATTAAATCAATCGTTCAATATATTTCAATAGTCTATTTATTTGATATTATAAATGCTAGTATATTTTTATTTGCACTTGTTCAAGTTAATAAAATGATTTTGAAAAGAATCAATAATATTTGCTAGTTTTATCTTGTGGCATGCGTCGTTAAATTGGGCAACAAACCAAACACGCCCCCATCACCTAGCGTTGCAGAATTTCGCAATAATGGATGCAACATTTTGTGCATTAAGAGAACTGGCTTGACTCCAAGAAACCACATGAGTTTGTCTTACACACTAACTACGTGCATGAAGCAATAATACAGTCTGAGGTATCAAACACGCATAGAGAAAAGTGTTTGTATAACTGCAGGAGAGAACCGACTATGTTATTACATATCCCAAAAACAGTAGCCGTTATCGTTGCAACAACAAAAAAGTTAGGGCTCCTTTAAATTAGAGGATTTTTGGAGAAACTTTAGAGGAATTGTACTGATTTCTTAGAAAATTCTATAAAATTCCTGTGTTAAAAAAGAAGTCAGAAAGTCACCCTATAGATCTAGTAAAAACACATCTTTTGCAACCTCCCTGCCAAGCGATCACGCCTTTAAAAATTGTGAGGTCAACATGCCGGAACTGTTAAGTGTTAATTGCAACATGGGGAAAAAAGAACATATTGCTAAAAGAAAATCTGACAGAACGAGCCGTCTAATATGGGCCGAAAATCTATGAGCAAGCCCGGCACAGTGAGATATATGTCAAACTGGGCTTCGGGCTGGGCAGGCCAATTTTTCTAAGTCTAGTTAACTTTTGACTTTGGTAGGCTTAAAACAAACGGATGTCTTCCTCAAACCCCTCTAAAAAATCAGGTGAAAGAAGTTTTTTCAAGTAGGTGAAAGAAGTATTCTCTGAATCCCAAAATACTTTACTTTTATCTCTTCAAATTTTTACCAAAAAACTCTGTTATTGCGCTTGGCAATAATATAGATTGGCAATGATTATTGGTGTATTTCTTAACAAAATCTACTTAATACAATCCCCTGCAGGATAAGCCTAGGATTTTATGTAGCTACCCCTTTTCATATATACAGTTATAGGGTGCATATATATTTTTAGTGTATCATAGGTTTATGGGGTATTATTTGATGGGCATATATACATAAATAGACATAGTTGTTTGGGCCATTTATTCTGATCTATGCTAGCCTAGACTACAGATAGTCTTTTTATGATCATTTGTAGTTTTCTTTTGGCGTACATCACCCTCACTATGGTCGATGGATTTTACCATTACCAGGGGTCTTTGCCATTGTCAACGATCTCTACCATCATTGGGGTTGTTCGCAACCTGTTGGGAAGGGGGTTTCGCCACCATTTGAGGTCTTCTCTCCTATCCAGATCTTTACCACTGCACCGTATTCGCTATCATCCGGAGTCTTTTGTCTTTACGTATGTTTCTATTCTAGGTTCACAAATAAATAAGTTTATTCATTCATCACCACTTACCTATCAGGTTGTATTACTACTTTTTTATTAATTAGTGACACTTTGGTCTTTTACTCTTATCACTAATTTATCAACTTTATTTTAAAAATAAAATATTTATGGGATAGAGGAAGTATTATAATACCAGACTATACTTTTGTACTGATTTTATTGAAAAGGAGCATATGTTTGTCAAGTGACCTAATTTTTTCCCTGCATCAGTCACTTTTTTAGCCACTAGATTAACTTCTAACAACTCACATGTCTATTATTTTCATAAGGAAGCAGTCTTCTAACTTAGAGTTGAAAATTTTATTTTGATGTCATCAATCTACCGATATAAGATGACAAAATCACACTAAAGTTAAGCATAAAATGCATCAGATTAATATAGAAAATTAAAGCCAAATTAAAGCAAACTAGATATTACAGTAAGAAT
Organism: Zizania latifolia; assembly: GCA_000418225.1. Classification (NCBI taxonomy): domain Eukaryota; kingdom Viridiplantae; phylum Streptophyta; class Magnoliopsida; order Poales; family Poaceae; genus Zizania; species Zizania latifolia. Next base: position 112,455 of record KE372816.1, on the reverse strand, counting down.
GTAAGATTATACTAAAACTATAACATTTCGTATTTACAAGTTTAGTGAAGTATTGTGCAAGTTTAATTAGGTGATTGACAAATAAATGAAAGACCAAGTGACTGATAAATTAGTGAAAGTGGATTGAAAATCGTGTGGCATGGCGATTTTCAGAAGAAAATTAAAACACAATAGCCTAGTGATGTAGCACATCGCCACATTTGCCCCTTTGGTTAATGATCTTTGCCAAGTTATATATTATGCGGCAATGTGGGGGCAGGAAGCTAGAGGAACTAGCTAAACCGAAACCGTAAACCACAAGATGAGATATGAAAGTTGCAAGCGTCCAAGTGTCCATAACAAGCTAGGCCACTGGTCTAAAGATGATATATCTCGTTCTTGCTTTCGAGGCATATGCTGTTGTCTGCTGGCCTCCTCAGAAATTCTCCAACAAGAGATGGTGATGATCAATACACCTCCAAATAAAACCTTGCAGCCGGAAACAACAACATGCGTACTCCTAACGTTCTAAGCCGGGCTGTACATAAGGGGAACAATAGTGCGACAAGATCCCTAAAGTTTAAGGCCCTAAATTCATCTAAAGTTACATAGGTTCTAGGATCGATCTCAGCCGAGTTCATAATTTATTTGTTAACAACCAGTGTCTATCGCCTCCACAGTTCTCGCTCTCCCACAACGTGCGATGCTTATCGCGTCCGCCAGACCACTTCGCCCGAAGGCTTCGCTCATCTCCAACGTCCTGCATGCGCCATGCAGCGTCGCTCGCCCACAGGACTCGCTCGCCGCCTAACGCCCTGCATGCGCTGTGTACGCGTCGTGTGCGTCGCTGTATAAATGAGCTCCTGTGAATCAATAAAGATATTACTTCCGCTTCTCTATTTCTACATGGTATCAGATACCGATCGATCCATCCTGTGATCCGATCGCCCACTCATTCTTTCCGCTACTCTCTCATGGCAACCTCTCCAACCCACTCCTCGGCCTCTTCTGGCAAGAACCCCGACGCCATACATCTCCCGGTGGCTCCCTCCTCAGTGGTGCAAACTGTGAACATCCGTTCACATGTGCCCGTCACACTCGACATCACCAACTCCAACTACAGCCAATGGAGATGCTTCTTCGACAGCGTCCTCGGCAAGTTCGGATTGAACGCCCACGTCGACTCGCCGCCACCTCTCTCCCAGCGCGACGCCGACTGGGTCATGAATGATCACGCAGTTGTGAATTGGATCTATACGACCATTTCCAAAAGCGTGTTCGATATCGTCTATCGTCCCTGAGCTTCCGCCTTCATGATTTGGGACGCCGTTCAAAGCTTGTTTCATGACAATGAGCTGCAGCGTGCCGTATACATTGAAGCCGAATTTCGCACTCTACAACAAGGCGACATGTCGATCACGGACTACACCGCCAAACTGAAGACTCTTGCCGACAACCTGCGCGACGTCGAGCAACCTGTCTCCGAGCCAAGCCAGGTTCTCAATCTTCTCCGAGGTCTCAGCCCCAAGTACAGGCACGTCAAGCCCATCATCACTGCCAAGTTCCCGCCGCACGCGTTCATGAGCGCCCGGTCCTATCTCCTTCTCGAGGAACTCTGTGCCCACCACGACGCGAAAATGGAGAGCAACACCGCCTTCTACGCCAGCAGTGGCTCCTCCAACAAGTCGGTGACACCTTCGACAGGCTCCACCGACTCCAACACCTCCAACGCGTCGAACTCCTCCAACAATTCCCGCTCCAAGAAACGTGGTCGCGGCGGCCGTGGCCCCAACAACATCAACAACACACCACGGCCACCGCTTCAGGGGCTGCCATGGACGGCCGGCTACAATCCGTGGACAGGACTTGTTCAGGCTTGGCCGATGCCATTTCGTGCACCAGGAGCTGGCATACTTGGCCCCCGCCCGCCGATCCAGCCGCAACAAGCACTAGCAGCACATCACCAGCAAGTCTTCACCAACAACCAGCTGCAAGCTCCACCGGCCTCTCCCTGGGATCAGCAGGCCCTCTACACCGTGCTGAACAATGCCGCCGTTCTGCCGACCAACCCTCCTAGCTCGGCTGACTGGTACCTGGACACCGGCGCCTCCACGCACATGTCCAACTCGACTGGTAATCTTAGCTCCCCCACCCCTTTGTCTTTTCCAGCCACCATCACCGTCGGAAACGGCGCAACTCTACCTGTTTCACACACCACTTCTGCATGCCTTCCAACTTCTTCTACGCCACTTCATTTACAGAATGTTCTCATCTCTCCATCTCTTATCAAGAATTTGGTTTCTGTGCGAAAATTAACACGTGACAACAATATTTCTATGGAATTTGATTCTCGTGGTTTCTCTATTAAGGATCTTCCCACACAAACGGTGACCCTCCGATGTGACAGCTCCGGTGATTTGTATCCCTTGCGCCTGCCTCCTCAACTCGCCCTCAACACAACATCTTCAACGGTGGATCTTTGGCACCAGCGTTTGGGACATCCCGGTCGTCCAGTTCTGTCCAAGGTGTTACAGTCCTTTAATTTCTCATGTAATAAGACAAGTTCTCACACTTGCCACTCGTGTCAGCTAGGCAAACATGTCCGGTTATCATTTCAGTCATCAAATTCTCGCAGTTATTTTCCCTTCCAGTTAGTTCATGCCGATGTTTGGACTTCACCCGTGTTTAGCATTTCCGGCTATAAATACTATCTGTCTTTGCTTGATGACTACACTCACTACGTCTGGACTTTTCCAATACGGCAGAAATCTGAAGTTTTTTCTCTAATCCGCATGTTTCATGCTTACGTTTGCACTCAATTCCGCCTGCCAATTCTTGCATTGCAAACAGACAACGGCAAGGAATTTGATTCCACTGCCCTTCGTCTCTATTTCCAAAACCATGGCATTGCTCTACGTCTCTCTTGCCCTTACACATCGCAACAAAATGGCAAGGCCGAGCGTATACTACGCACTCTGAATGACTGTGTACGTACGCTCCTTGTCCATAGCTCCGCACCTCTCCCATTCTGGGCAGAAGCACTCTCCACTGCCACCTTTTTGCTTAACCAACGTCCCTGCCAAGCCACCGGTACACGCACTCCGTATGAGCTCCTACTCGGCGTTCCTCCGGACTACAACCAGCTACGGGTCTTCGGTGCTCTCTGCTACCCCAACCTCACCTCGATGACCTCCCACAAGCTCGACGTCCGTTTGACTGCATGCGTGTTCCTTGGTTACCCCACTGATCACCGCGGCTACCGGTGCTACGACCTGCAAACAAACCGTGTCATTATCTCCCGCCACGTCGTCTTCAACGAGAAAGTTTTCCCCTGGCACAACACTGCATCATCGGCTTCTTCACAGCCAGCGCCAGCGTTCACATATGATGAAGATCCACCGCGGCCACCTCTGCAGCACCAGGGCTCTACAACGCCAACACCGACGATGCCTTCAACAACCAATTCAACGCCATGCACTTCTCTAACGAACTAGCAGCCTCTACACCCGATGGTGACTCAAGCACGTGCAGGAATTCACAAGCCCAATCCAAAGTATGCGCTGACCTCCACGACGTCGACTGCTGCTTCTTCGCCCTCGACAACGCCATCGCCAGTACCTCCATCCGTGCGCGCTGCTCTCCGGGATCCCAACTGGATGGCAGCCATGCAGGAAGAATACGCGGCTCTTCTCCGCAATTGCACATGGACGCTGGTAGATCGACCTCCTAGAGCTCGTGTAATCACTAGGAAGTGGGTGTTTAAGCATAAGCTGTGCGCCGACGGCACACTCGACAGATATAAAGCACGCTGGGTAGTTCGCGGCTTCTCGCAACGACCTGGCGTTGACTTCGGAGAAACCTTTACTCCTGTGGTGAAGCCGGCAACCATTCGCACGGTACTCACTCTCGCCGCTTGCAAGCAGTGGCCGGTGCATCAGCTGGACGTCTCAAACGCATTTCTCCATGGGACGTTACAAGAACGTGTTTACTGCCAACAACCTGCAGGTTTCGCCGACGATCAACGACCCAACGCCGTCTGCCTGCTGTCCAGATCCCTCTACGGACTTCGCCAAGCCCCGCGCGCGTGGTTCACTCGCTTCGTCGAGTTTGTCACGTCGATCGGGTTCACGCAGACACGATTAGATTCATCGTTGTTCGTTCTACGTACAACTACCGGCACTGCATACCTCCTCCTCTATGTCGATGATATGGTGCTCACTGCCTCAACCAATGAACTACTACGACACATCGTCACTCAACTCAAGTCGGCGTTCGCTGTCAAGGATCTCGGTGACCTCTC
>KE372816.1:92578-107226 GCA_000418225.1 Zizania latifolia | reverse complement strand
GCGTCCGCCAGACCACTTCGCCCGAAGGCTTCGCTCATCTCCAACGTCCTGCATGCGTCATGCAGCGTCGCTCGCCCACAGGACTCGCTCGCCGCCTAACGCCCTGCATGCGCTGTGTACACGTCGTGTGCGTCGCTGTATAAATGAGCTCCTATGAATCAATAAAGATATTACTTCCGCTTCTCTATTTCTACATTATTGTTTATTTTTTGATAATAACCCTCTTGTCTCAATAAGTTTAAGTGTTTTGGGAACTTCTCATCAAATGACATACTAGCATTTTCTAGAACTGTCGTTCAAGGCCTTTAAATCGTCATAGATACGGCGCTGGTTCTAAGTATTCGTTGAGAATACACAGATATTAAAATTTCATGTATAAGAATAAATTTAATCCCTGCATTATTGAATTATAATTAAAATTATTCGTTCTTTCTCATCAATTTAAGCTTTTACAGCTCAGTACACATGAAACGTGAAAATTCTGCGCCGTTGAGCAGTTTCCCGCGAAAATCCAAACCGGATCCCATGGCGATCGGCATGGTCGACGGCCGGGTCCACTGCAGCCAGCGTCAGCGTCTGTGGCCGTGAAAGGGAAGAGAGAAAAATCTTGGCCAATGATTCGATGTAACGTAGAGCGAGATTCCTCCCAATTATTGCCGACTCTAGCTAGCTAGAGCGTCTGTTCTAGCAGCAGCAGCAGCAGATCGATCGATCGATCGGCCGTGTTTTTCGCCGCTGATCTTTTCAATCGAGCCCAATGCATGTCATACACGCAATACAAACTCGAGAACATGCTGATCTTCTTCTTCTTCTTGTGATGCGTGCCATAATTTGGTCCATCCAGGCACCGATTCAGATCTTGCATCAATGCATCCTGCAGAACTCGTGCATGGCATGCGTGCTTGCTTAATGAGCTGTTGATTATGTTTGAGATCTTGTTATGTTGTGCTCCCAAGTCTTTGCCTAGCTTCATTTATAAACGAAGCTACGGTTCAAGTAGGAGTATAATTCGATCAAGTGGGATTACCAGATGTCAATCTCTGAACTGAAACGAGATTGCAGCTGTGCAGGCGTATTGATATACACTAGCACTGTTTGTCAGGATCCTTCAGATCATGCCAATATTTATTGCAGAGACCTGACGACAAGATGACATGCCTTGTGGCCAATGTAGATCTTGACGGGGCCGTTCACTGAGTTGTTGTTTTCACGTCCCGAATCACTCTGGTCCATTGATTCCTTTAGGGGGGATTGGAACCCTACAATTAATTCAGACAATGGAGCCTCTGTCTGCAGCTTCTCTTTCCTAGGCTGCACTGTGCCAATGCTCGCTTCCAGCTAGCTAACTTCTCTGAATTTGCTTTAGGTCATGTCCGTTTCGGTTTCTAGCGGCTATAACTATTTCTTTAATCTAAAGCTAAAATAAATGGTCTAGATTTTAGATCTAGATTATGAGAATCAGTAGCGACAGAATCTAAAAATAAACTAAAATCCAGAAACTAAAAAATTTTCTCTAGCTAGATACTCAGACTATTCAGCTACCCAGTTCTGCCAAGTAGATACCCAACTAGCTAACTACAAAGAAACTCCAGCTAAAACAAACAAACCATTAACATCCTTCACAAAAAACCAAAGATTATAAAATAAACGATAAACACTTGCACGGGTTTCACAATTCCATGAAATTTCTCTCAAATTTTGAGCCTTTTCGAACTGGGCGAAAGCAGAAAATCAGATTTCAGCTAATTCTCAAGATTTTCGTTTGAATCTCGCTCAGATTTCATGGACGTCGAAATTCCACTGTTAAACCAAACGGCAGACGCCACACTTGCATTCGCAGTCTTGGAGGCGCCGGCGAAATATCTCAGAGCATGAAAGGCACCTGATCGCAACGTGTACGTTGGTTCTTGAGTTTTCAGACCGGACGAGTGACAAGAACAAGTGGCAGAGTGCGATTTCAGTTTGGACCAGCGAAAGCGAGGTGTCTCATTACGCCTCGTTAATTATTGCACTGCGGATTCAGGCGACACGGGAGCAATTAATCGGCATCAGATTTTGACGCATGTTTTGCTGGTATTGGTCGTCCTGTCAATTGCCGAAAAGCGTCTGTTGCTTCCGGCGATGGAAAGGGGAAGCACACCAATGCATCACACGGCTTCTTCCATAAGATCACACGCTACTATACTTTTTTTGCTTCTATAGATTTCTTGTTAGTTATGCATTGGGGGAGAGTAGCTGTTGCGAAACCACTAATTTTTTTAGTTGCTCTCGCTTTCCTTTGTAACAAGTTTTACGATTGATTACTTATTACTTCACCTAACTATTTCTAAATCTACACTCACGTATTCTAGAAAAAGTAATATAATCTTCTTAATACATATCCGATGCCGTATTTTGGGATGTAAGAGTAAGAAACAATGTCATGTTTTCATCAACTTGGTTTTCAAAATGTAAATTTTAGTCTGGTGTCTACTTGGCTGAGGCTAAAATTGATTTTTTTAGAATTAATTTTACACGTCTCTACGCTGTTTTGTTGTCGAGCACACTTTTCATGATTGTTTTAATTCATAGATGTGAAGTTATAATTACTTCTAGTATGCATATTACTTTTGAACTTGCATATAGTTTCTCTACCATTTTTATTGTTCATAGGAGTACTTCCAGTTACATAAAAAATATTTTTTCACTAATCCCTAAACCTTGAAAAAATTCAAAATAGAATCCGTTTCAATCTTAATGATCTCCCACAATTTGATGGTACTAAAAATGCAAATAAGTAAATGATTTATTTGAAGAAACTTTGTAGCAAAAATAGCTATGCTTGGAAGTCGCTGGCAGCCAAGAGGCCCCGTGCTAATTGAGGCTCCATAAGCTAGCCGTTGGTTAACGGTGCGACTAGAGAAAACGAGATAACAAGCAGATCTGTCCAGTGTCCGATTATGGTTAAATCAAATCGACAATAATATCTGGATCAATTTGTTTACATATGTATGGTCAATTAGATTTGTAAATACCGAGAGTCACGAAACTAGAGCTCCTTTGAAATAAAGGAATCCCAAAATACATGAATAAGAAAAATACAGTATTGATATGTCTAGCTTATTGAATACTATGGAAAATAAAACCACATAAATTTCTCAAAACATGTCTTTGAATCAGTGGCGGCTCCAAGATTTTTTGTGAGGGTGTTCCTATTTCATACTCTAAAATTTCATAATGCCATAAACTCAATGAATAATGTGATTTTTAAAAAAATATGATATAAATATAGCATTTCCATCTCATAGCATCATAAATCAACTAAAATCAACAGCTAAGTCCAAAAATTTGCAATATTACAACATAAAAAATCTCACACAATTCATCCAAAATATTAGTAAACATAATTTAAATTGAACATTCTTTAACATTTATGAATATGTTAACTTTTTCTTGATCTTCATGTATACATGTTCTTGACAGCTATTTTAATTCATAGCTACACAAAAGAATTTATGGAGTCAATTTTCATTGGTTTGAATACTATAATTGACGTAACACAACAACATTAAGAATTAGATACCAAACCATACAATTTATCACACCAATTAAAACCAAACTAATTTTATCATACCCTTTATCTTGCTCGGAGGGGACATAGGCGACCCATGGGTGCAGGAGGGGGACAAAGGCGACCAACGAGATGCGGGAGAGGGGTGAAGGCGGCCAGAGAGCCTCAGCGCGGCCGCGTGAGGGTGGAGGCGGTCGACGCCCGACAGTTCGTGAGGGTTGAGAGCGGAGCAGCGGAGGTAGCTGACAAGACGTGGGGGCTGGAGGGAGGGGCAGAGCCACGGAGTCGGCCGCATCATGCGGCTGCGTGGGGGATGGGTGGAGGCATGGCGTGGGGTGGGGGTAGAGGCGGCAGAGTTGCGCGGCCACGTTGGGGCTAGGCGGAGGCATCGCGTGGGACGGGGGCAGAGACGGCGACGTTACGCGGGGTCTAGGCAGAGGCATCGCGCAAGACGAGGGCGTGTAGGGGTGGAGCGCGGGGGCGTGCGAGGGTGGAGGTGGCATTGTGCCACGGAGGGATGAGGGAATTCTGCACGCTATAACCTAGGTTCTCAAATAAATGGGCTGATAAAGTATGTTGGGTTAAAATGTGGTCCACAGTCCACCTAAATCAGCTTGTAGAACTGCCCCTGCTTCGAATACATTATTGAAAAAATATTTACTCTAAAAACCCTTTGATGAAAAGGAGCCCGTCGGAAGCTTATACAATGAAAAAAATCCAACGGAAGCTTTGCCCGAATTCGAGTGGATTCCATTGGCTCAGATGCACAAGCTGCCACAAGAGTGAATCCTGACCGTCCAATCCGGGGGTGGTACTGTGGTAGTGGTGCCTAGAAAATTAGCTGGGGGCGCCGAGGCAGCGCAGCCGCAGCTGAGCTGACAGATCAGTTTCTGGGTGGTGGTGGACTGGTGGTTCTTGGCGCGACGCCGGCCCACGCTGCCTAGTGAGAGGAGATCCGAATATCCGATCGGCCGCGCCGCGCGTGCTCTTCGGTCTCCGCCGGGTGGCTCGAAAGGCGGGATCTTGGGGCGGCGTCTTCTTCCTGGAGGGGGATCTCGCTCGGCGCCGTCGGTCTCTCGTTGCCGAGGGGCCGGGGCGGGCGGAGGAAAAGGTGGTTTTTTTTATCTCGTCTCTGTTCTGTCGCGGTGGCTCCGTGGCTGGGTGGATGGGAATGGGACGGGGGAAGCGTAGCGGCCGCGCGGGGCGATTAACCAAAGATATTAGTGGACTAATCACCGGCTGTTTTAGTTTACTGCTGCAGCTGTGTCTGTATGTGTGCGTGGGCGCCTCGCCGCCATGTGGCATCTGGGCAGCGGCAGATGCCGCTGCTAGCTTCGCTTCCTACCACTGAGCCTTTTGTCCTCACTCGCAGCGCAGGTGAGGTGGCCTGACCTGCCTCTCTTCTTCTACAACTGCTACTACTTCCGGCCTCCGGGGAGTGGCTCTTGCCTTCTCGTTTGAGCCGCCTTTGGTTCTGATCTCGGACGGAGGACTTCGCTCTCCTCGGTTCCTGGCTGGCTACTTGGCCTTCTCGTTGATCCTCTTGGCCTTGGGAGGTGCAGTGATGGAGCTGCAAGAATTGCAGTCCCTCTGTTTGTTTGCTGTCGTGGTTTGGTTCGGTGTGCTCATCTCTTGCTGTGTTTTGCGGTTTCAGGGATCGTCGAGCTCGCGCTGGGTGGGTGAGACCGTGAGAGTTTGTGGGGGCGGCGAAGATGTCGGGTGCCGCTCTCGTCGCAATCGTGGCTTCCATCGGCAACCTGCTGCAGGGGTGGGACAATGCTACCATTGCAGGTAAAGCCTTCCTCTCATCATGGTAGTTTGGTGTACCCGCTGTATTTGTTTCAGATTAATAGACTGCTTTAGATCAGATGTTGTTGAGTACTAATTATGGTCTTCCGGGACATGTTTGGTATTATCTTATTCTCGAGAGCAATTGGTGCTGTTGTTTAATCAACAACAGGGTCAGATGATAGTGATGATTTCTTAATTCTGCTACATCTGTAGTAATCCTATTGAAGAAAGAGATGGTCTAATATTAGTTATGAGCTACTGCGCTGTCAATCATTATGGTTTGCCAATTGCCATGCTTTGTTCTGATTTCTTAACACATGTAAAGTTTGATCTGTTCAAGACAAAAGAAAAACTACAAATACTAACAGGGCACAATTGCCTTCTCCAGGTGCTGTTTTATACATAAAGAAGGAATTCAAGCTGGAAAGTGAGCCTACTGTGGAGGGGTTAATCGTTGCCATGTCGCTCATCGGTGCAACTATCATCACCACATTCTCGGGGCCAGTATCAGACTGGATTGGGCGGCGCCCTATGCTGATTCTCTCGTCAATTCTGTACTTCATCGGCAGCCTCATCATGTTATGGTCTCCGAATGTCTACATACTACTTCTAGCACGCCTTATAGATGGATTCGGCATCGGCTTGGCTGTCACACTTGTACCTCTGTACATCTCAGAAACAGCTCCTTCAGAGATTAGGGGGTTGCTGAATACTCTGCCACAGTTCAGTGGGTCAGGAGGGATGTTCTTGTCATACTGCATGGTGTTTGGGATGTCACTGTTGCCATCACCTGACTGGAGAATTATGCTTGGGGTTCTCGCGATCCCTTCATTGTTTTTCTTCGGATTGACGATATTTTATCTGCCAGAATCACCAAGATGGCTTGTCAGCAAGGGCCGGATGGCAGAAGCAAAGAAGGTGTTGCAAAAATTACGTGGGAGGGAGGATGTCTCAGGTCTGTCTTTCTGAAAACTTGATGCTCATTTCACACATATTTCCAGCTGATCGGTCTCAGAGCACAGTACAAAAAATCAGACCGGTGGTCGAATCAGCTAGGCTGTCAGTCTATCTGCTGGTTTATTTGTTTATTAATACTTTATTTGTTTGTATTATTTTAATACAGAAACAATACAATTTGATGAAAACAATATGTATAAGTAGATGTTAAAAAATACAACATTACAACTAAGATTACAATGATATCATAATATCACCGTTTAAAGTGGTACGATAACTATAATATCACAATAATAATAGTATTCAAACTATTTAACAAAGTTTATTAAAAATGTATAAAAGTATAAACAAATTTACTCTCAAGTTTACATATATATTTACCATCTTACCCTCAAGTCTACATTACGAAAAGATACAAAAGGAGGGGTATTTTGTATCCTAACATTGAATCAGTCGATTCTTCGAAACCGTTACTAGTTCAGCGGTAACAAAAAACCAGCCGGTTTGTCCGATTTACCGTTTCAATTGCATGGACGGTTTTTCGGTGAAACCGAACCGTCGAAGTGTCCAGTTCCAGTTTTTTCGGTTTAGCTAGCGGTCTGGTCTGGTTTTTTACTGTGTCTCAGAGATCATAAACTGATGGCCAATGCTCGAAAGGATGTGTGGTACTGTTCACTGTTAATTTCTTGACCTGGACTTCAGACATCTAAAGTTCTAGGACAGCTTTGCAAAAAACAAAAACGAAAACAACCAATTAATCAACTTGGGTTGCTCCTTTAAAAAAGTATATGAACTTAAAGTAAAGTAAGTTATTAATTAATAAGAGAAAATAGCTTTGTTAATTCATTTTATAGAAGGCAGAAAACGAAATAAAACAACAGTTTCCTCACCAGCTAGCTAGAGCCCTGATGAGGTGTCCCAACTTTGGCAGGTGCAAACGTGGAGAACAATAATGATTATTATGAAAGTTTATAGTCATTTGATCCTTACGTTCATGTTTGCCACAAGATATAACATAAATCAGATCCCAACATCGTTTGACATAGACCGTTAGCAAGCAGTTTAGCTATAACAAATTATATGAACAATTTTTCTAGGTCTGGGAGCCTGATAATGCTGCTAGTATTTTGTTCTGGCATGCTGTTCATATTCCAATTGCTGGTTTATTCGTAGTTACTTATGCCTATGTTTATACCACTGTCCACAATAAAGTTGTGTAGTCACTCCAAATATCAAATTCCGCAGGAGAAATGGCTCTTCTTGTTGAAGGTCTGGAGGTTGGAGGAGATACCTCCATTGAAGAGTACATCATTGGACCAGCTACCGAGCCAGGTGATGACCATGTTGGTGATGGCAACAAGGACCAAATAACACTGTACGGGACTGAAGAGGGACAGTCATGGATTGCTCGACCTTCCAAGGGACCCAGCATTCTTGGAAGTGTGCTTTCCCTCACATCTCGTCATGGCAGCATGGTGAACCAGAGCTTGCCGCTCATGGATCCTATAGTTGCACTCTTCGGCAGTGTCCATGAGAACATGCCTCATGCTGGAGGAAGCATGCGGAGCACATTGTTCCCCAACTTTGGTAGCATGTTCAGTGTGACGGATCAGCATCCCAAGATCGAGCAATGGGATGAGGAGAACCTTCACAGGGACGACGACGAATATGCGTCCGATGGTGCTGGAGGTGACTATGAAGACAATGTGCACAGCCCATTGCTGTCCCGGCAGGCCACGGGCGCGGAAGGGAAGGACATTGCACACCATGGTGGCCATCGTGGGAGTGCTCTGAGCATGAGAAGAAACAGAAGTCTCTTGGGAGACGGCGGTGAGGCGGTGAGCAGCACCGGCATTGGCGGGGGGTGGCAGCTTGCATGGAAATGGTCGGAGCAAGAGGGTGAGGATGGCAAGAAGGAAGGAGGGTTCAAAAGAATCTACTTGCACCAGGAGGGAGTGCCTGGATCAAGAAGGGACTCGGTTGTTTCACTTCCTGGTGCAGATGATGCTCCTGAAGGTGGTGATTTCATTCATGCCGCAGCTCTGGTAAGCCAGCCGGCACTCTACTCCAAGGATCTCATGGATCAGCGTATGGCCGGCCCGGCCATGGCTCACCCATCAGATGCAGCCACGAAAAGTCCGAGCTGGAAAGACCTGTTTGAACCTGGAGTGCGCCGTGCACTGTTAGTCGGTGTTGGAATTCAGATCCTTCAGCAGGTAGATAAAATATCCATTTATTTAGTTTTATGTTTTGTTCTATCATTGATGGTGCCTAAAACTCTTGCTGTATGGTGTATACTGTCAAGAGTTTATTAACACTTTTCTCTGTACAGTTTGCTGGAATAAATGGTGTCCTCTACTACACCCCACAGATACTTGAGCAAGCTGGTGTGGCAGTTCTCCTTTCCAATCTTGGCCTCAGCTCAGCATCAGCATCCATCTTGATCAGTTCTCTCACCACCTTACTGATGCTTCCTAGCATTGGTTTAGCTATGAGACTAATGGATATTTCTGGAAGAAGGTAAGCCTTTCCCTTGTTTTGCATCATCATCATCATCCAAGTGAGTGTCATATCATATACAACTGTTTCCTTCTCTGTAGGTTTCTGCTCCTGGGCACAATTCCAATCTTGATAGCATCTTTAATTGTCTTGGTTGTCTCCAATGTTATTGAATTGGGTACAGTGCCCCATGCTGCGATGTCCACAATTAGCGTCATTATCTATTTCTGCTGCTTCGTCATGGGTTTTGGTCCAATCCCCAACATTCTATGCGCAGAAATTTTCCCCACTAGGGTTCGTGGAATCTGCATTGCCATCTGCGCGCTGACATTCTGGTTTGGTGATATTGTTGTTACCTACAGCCTCCCTGTCATGCTGAATGCTATTGGCCTAGCAGGTGTCTTCGGTATATATGCAGTTGTTTGCTCAATCGCTTTTGTGTTCGTCTTCCTCAAGGTCCCTGAGACGAAGGGCATGCCACTCGAAGTCATCACTGAGTTCTTTGCAGTTGGTGCAAAGCAAATGCAGGCCTCAAAACCCTAATTCCTTCAGCAACTTCGCTTTTCAATCCTTTAGACTGTAAATTGGAATATTGAAGATCTCATCATGGGGCTGAAATTTTGAGTTGTAAATGAGACGGAAGAGGATTGCAGTTCATGCTCAGTATGCAACAGAAAAGAGTTCATTACCTGCAAAGGGCAACTGTAAAGTAGGAGATTTTCATCATCAGTTCTTGAATAGTATCACCGTATTAGATAATGTTGTTATTCATCAGTAGTTGCTGTTAGGGATGTTCAAAATAAGCTTGCTGATCTGATTCTGAGCAGTATATTGGCGTCTATAATACAGTAAAAAAACAATGTTTTCGTGTCATCTTGCAAGCTTTTTTGTACTTTGCTTGTTGTAAACAGTGTCACTCTAAAAGCAAATACAAAAGGCTCTCTGATGTATAACTGAGATTTTAAGACTTCTTAATTTTGCAACTTTGGAATACTAAAATCGTATGTTTTTTCATATTGTGAGTTGACATGTGTAACCTACAAATTTGGAAAAGTACCGTTGGACTTTGAAAATATATATTTTATAAAACTTTGGGACTTCTGTCATGGGTGTTGGGCTAAGGTTTTGGGCCAGAGCTAGCCCAGCCGTGAACAGTACCCGTGCTGTACTGTTCACGTAAGCAGTACCTGCCAGAGACTAGCAGAAGTCAGAGACTAGCAGAAGTAGGGTTTAGGTTTATGGTTAGGAGTCCTATTTCTTTAAAAATAATTAGGAGGTTATTTGGATGTATTATAAATATGGCTCTAGGCACAGAAATAAAGCATCGAAGATTAGATCAAAATAGGCCGGGTTAGAACCTTACCTCGCCGGCGCGGAGACTGCCACGTCGACGAAGCTAGGGGCTAATCCGACTGTGTTTTTTCTTTATCCAATTCTAGGGATTATCTACTCTACATTGTCATGGGTGTTGGGCTAGGGCCTAGCCCAGCCGTGTGAATAGTACCCACGTGGTACTATTCACATGAACAGCATCAACCGGGGACTCTAGCAGAATTAGGGTTTATGTTTATGGTTAGGAGTCCTATTTCCTTAAAAATAGCTATGAGGTTATTTGGATGTATTATAAATATAGCCCTACGCACAAAGAAATAAAGCATCGAAGATTAGATCAAAACAGGCTGAGTTGGAACCCTACCTCATCGACGTGGAGGCTGTTGCGCCGACGAGGCTAGGGGCCAATCCGACCGTGTATTCCAGAAAATATTGCTGCACATGACAACTTGGTATCAGAGACCACCTTCCTCGGCCACTCTCGCTGCCCGTCATCGATGGCGACCGACAGCTCAGCCCCTACGTCGCCACCGATAGAAGACGTGCTCTGAGGGGTTCTCCAAGAGATACGGGACCTCTGTCACGACGTTCAAGAGAAAACGAGGCACAAAACCACATCAATCAACAGTTGGACGATCTACAACTGCAGCTACAAAGCGCACAATTTTGCCATCCGTTGACTCGAGCTAAGGCAAGGCGGGGTGCTGTCGGTTGGGACATCACGTGTGGGGAGTCAGGGCAGCCCACGCCACTAGATGCCTGCGCCACCGCCTGTCGACCCGTCTCTATCCGGCCACACCAATGGTTCTACCCCACCTGTTGTCGCTTCACCAAAACCGCCGCCGCCGCACGGACTACCGCCGCCGAGCAGCCGAAGTGTCATGGTTTGGATCCATGACGGGATAAATACCGTCGGGAGGATAGCCGGGTGGCATCGGTTGCTAGGGATAAGAGATAGACTTAGGTTAGGGAGAAGAACATTGGGACGGAATAGACTTCTTCTTTTCTTCTTCATTGATTCCTTGATGAATACAACCCTATTTATAGAGCCTACAAGACTTATCTCTTTAACTAACTCTAATCTAATATGCTATTTTAAAAAATAACCAACATAATCTATTACGACTTTAAAACTCTATCCATTAACCTGCTAGGACTCTCAATTATAGACCTGGACTCTTATTAACTGTTGGACTCTAATCTGCCGCACTGCTACAGTACTACGATTACTGTTCATGTGAACAATACCGCACGGTACTGTTCACGTGGCTGGGCCTAGGCCTGGTAGCACTGGCTCACAGCCCATGACACTATATCCCTCCTTTTGAGCAGCTCGTCCTCGAGTTGCAGGACGACCTCAAACCTAACTCGACGCCTAAAACAAATAAGACTCAAGCATTTTATATCTCGGCTTGCTATAATATTTGAAAAGAAAAGGCACCGCATCTTGAAACTTGCAGGCCTAGGTGGTCCCCATCTCGTTGTTCTCATAGAAAGGATGTGTCTTAGCCAAAACAAAATCCATGTGCGAGGTGAAGACTCGCCTGCAGATGGTTCTGGTCGGCTTAGATCCATCATTTGCATCGTTGCAGAGGCCGTCGTAGTTGTTGGATGGGAACGACAACCCTTTCTTCTTTTTGAAAAGCTACCACGCCAGTGCCGCTTGGAGCCTACGCGTCGCTTGGGTCGCTAGGAAGATGGGCGACGATGTGGCACGATGGCCACCAATGGCGGCGATTGGGTTGTTGTAGCGATCGGCGTTGTCATCACCATATCCATTGTTGCATGTTCGGAACGCCTTTCCTCCACCTCCTGATTTATATGTCGCTTCGCCACCTTCGCCTCATGCTTCGCCCGCAACACGTCCACTAACTCTTTCACGTCCTTCAACATCTTGATCGTCTGTGAGATAAGTGTCGTGGCGCTGCTAGCCATGGACGGCTGCTCCCACCGGATGTCCATCCAGTAGCAACCGTCATAGATGGCATGAGCGTGGAGGGTCTTAAAAACATGCTCTGCATCTACCCGAGATCGAAATGAGACAGAGGCCTCCACACAAGCTCTCATCTGGTGCATGTAGATCTCATCTGTCCCATACGCATTGAACACTTGATGGAGTACATCCTCGTTCACCGGGTAGAGCAGATTGATCACTTTGACGCGAAGGGTTTGATCGAAACTGGAAGTCATGGTGAGTGGCTCTAATACCAAGTTGTCATAGTTTAGATCCATGACGGGATAAATACCGCCAGGAGGATAGCCGGGCAGCATTAGCTGCTAGAAATGAGAGGTAGACTTAGGTTGAGGAGAAAAACATTGGGACGAGAGATTAGACTTCTTTTCTTCTTCATTGATTTCTTGATGAATACAACCCTATTTATAGAGCCTACAAGACTTATCTCTTTAACAAACTCTAATAATCTGCTATTTTAAAGGAATAACTAACCTAATCCATTATGACTTTAAGACTCTATCCATTAACCTGTTAGGATTCTCAATTACAGACCTAGACTCTTATTAACTACTAGACTCTAATCTGACCTGGACTCTAATCTGTCACACTGCTACAGTACCGTGGGTACTATTCACGTGGCTGGGCCTGGCAGCCCTAGCCCACAGCCCATGACACGAAGGGCCACCACTGCCGTGCTGCTGCAAATCAGGACACCATTGCAAGAGGTGCCGTCAACATCATGGGTCCCCCACGACGAGTTCAAGCGGCGATACCCTGCTATCCAGCTCGAGGACGAGCTGCTTTTCGATGGCAGGAGAGATGTCAGGTAGGGGCGGGCTGGGCCATGGCTTGGAGCTGTCCTTTCTCTACAAGGGATGGGTTAGGGTCCACCTCGAGCTAGGATTAGAATTCTTTTAGTTCAGAATAACAAGCCGAGATGTAAAAGGATTGAGTCTTATTCGTGTTAGGGGTCAAGTTAGGTTTAATGTCGTCCTGTAGCTTGAGGACGAGCTGCTCAAAAAGAGGGGTGTAGATGTCATGGGTGTTGGGCTAGGGTTTTGGGACAGGGCCTAACCCAACCACGTGAACAGTACCCTCGCGGTACTGTTCACATGAACATTACCCATTAAGGACTCTAGCAGAATTAGGGTTTAGGTTTATGGTTAGGAGTTCTATTTTCTTAAGAATAGCTAGGAGGTTATTTAGATGTATTATAAATATGACCCTAGACACAAAGAAATAAAGCATCGAAGATTAGATCAAAACAGGTCAGGTTGGAACCCTACCTCGCCGGTGCAGAGGCTACCGCGCCGACGAGGCTAGGGGCCAATCCGGCCGTGTATTCCAGAAAATATTGCTGCACGTGACACTTGCATTCAGTTTCATCAAGAAAAACATTTTATTCTTCATACTACAAAAATATACACAAGTGTCTCATTTTCTGACAATAATGTAAAACACAAAACATCTGCCCATTGTAAACTTACTAGAGTTCACAAGAAAATCAGAAGACAGCTTTAATATTGCAAAATTGTGTCTCCATGTCAACAACAATGGTCTTTCTATCCATTTTAAAAAAAAATCATGGAAAAACTATACAAAAAATGAAGCTAACTGATAAGTAGTTGGCTAAATGTTTGTGAACTTGATCTATGGTCCTCTCTTCAGAGTGCTAGTACTTCTTGTAGGAGTTGCCTGAGAAGTTGTACTTTTTCGTACACCTGTTGACGCTGCACCAATAAAAATACATTGCAGAAATTGAAATAACACGTATGTAAGATAGTGAAAGCGTCAAATAAAAAAAGGAAGCACACATGAAAAATCTATGGTTTTGAATAGCTTTTGGGACTTGGGATATTAGTGCTATCAGTCCAGTAACCATTATTCTTAACTGATGGTTTGCTGAGCAATTTGAAGGTCGCATATACTATGCAGATTTAAGAATTTAACTGAATTTGTCTCAGATTATCTCAGTCGTGTAATAAGTTGATGAATTGTCTGAGGTAATCCTGGGATTTAGTTTTTTTAGGCTTCCATGTGCACTTGCTCTATTATGATTGGATTAATTCAACTTTATCCAGAATTCCAGATAATTATTGTGATTGACAGTGCAAAATGTCCTTTTTGGGGGGTGGTGGTTTACCCATATCCCTGTTTAATGCATACTACATATATCCTCTTATTCCGCTTAGGAAGCAAATTATCTGTGTAATTATTTCTGTCAGATTTGATCCATTCTGCCATACACCTTATGCCCTACTTTCTTGAAAATTAAGTTGGCATCCAAATGCAAATTTAGGCATAGGCATCTTACCTGAAGATCTAGGAGGGGGAGGATCCCTTGGTTTAGGTCGCAAGCTTGATGCCTGGCCTACTTTTGGCACTGTTAGCTTCTGGACACGATTCACTGCCCTAGTCCTACATGACAAATAATAAGTTGTAGATAACAGTGGAAATAATTGCATGTTATACGAACTAAGTATGCACTAGAGATGTCAATTACTCAAATGAATGAAAATATTAGCAAGTATCAGACTATGGAGGTATGGAAGTACTCACAACCGC
>KE372816.1:64666-79354 GCA_000418225.1 Zizania latifolia | reverse complement strand
TCGGGGCAGCCAGGCGCCGTCGCCGCAACCGCAACTACCGCCGCGACGACGAGGTCACCGCCGCCGGGTACGACGCGGCGTACATCGCCAGGGTGTTCGAGATGCTCAACGACAGCGAGCACCTCTTCAACGACGACGACGACCACGTGCCTGCCGTGGCGCCGACCACCACCACCTCCTCCACGCCGCCCCCCGCGCTGTGTACGCCATCCTACGCGCGCAGCCCGGCGGCGAGGCGGCCTCGCATCACCGACTCTCCGTTCGCCGCCGCCGACGAAGGGCAGCAGGTGGACAGGCAGGCCGACGAGTTCATCAAGCGGTTCTACGAGCAGCTCCGCGCGCAGCGCAGCGTCGCCGCCACGCCGGATTACTACGGCGCCAGCCCGTACAGCGGCCACGGGTCGCGTCCGCTCGCCGCCGGCATCGCCTAATTAGAAGTAGACCTCGCCTCGCCGCCCCGCCGCCCCGCCGGCCAGGATAGGAAAAGGCGCCACCTTTGTACTAGGGACGTTTTTACGGTTGTGCTTACATGCGCCACGTGTGTAACCAGCAGCATCTCCTCTAATCCTCTTACCATGCATGTTGTTAATCGATAGATTTTTTTCCTTGTGTTTCTGCTTCTCACACATAATAATTCATCTCTACCAATTCCTGTACGTTTTGCACCAATGACTTTGCCCCGTTCTAAATACCTTAGAGGTATATTATTGGACACTTCAAACTCCAAAATAGCGAAATTTCTCAAAAAAATATTTTATAAAATTGATAATAATATTTTTAAATTGTTTATCAACTTTTTTAGACTTGTGCACACCAAATAATTTTGTTGTTGCTCGTTTATTCAGCTTTGGAAAAATGTTAGCTTTCTAATGACTAATGAGCCTTAAACTTTGAAGCAAGAGATGAACATATTCTGGGCAGATCTTTTTACCCATTGATTGTAACATAGTAAAACTCTGAAGATCATTTTTACTGTAGTTAGTAACGTATCCAAATTCTATATACTATTGATGGACAAACGGAACATTCCCCGTTTCATTCTGCTTTGTTTTCACAAAACGAACGTTTTCAACAAGCTTCTTTAGTAATAAGCAAAATTACGTAAAGTTCTCCGTTTTATCACCGGGAAAGCTTTATTGTGTTAGTTTTGTTGTCTTCACTGTAAACAAGTGCTGTAGCAAAGGAGAGTAAGAGACTGATGCGGAAGATGCATTAAAAAGCTTTTGGTGGGGTGGTGAGCAGTACAGTAGTACAGAGCAGCCTTTAGCATGCTGGTTGGGTGTGTCGGATGGTACAACAGTATTTGCGGACTTGGTCATTCTTTATGGTTGCAACCTTTGTTGACCACAAAGCAGGCCAGCACACACCCTACACTACACTTGCAACCAAGAATTTCGGTAGGTTTCAGCTTTAATGTTCACGCCACAAGTGTCCCAAAAGTTTGATCGATGAAGCCCTGCATGTTTTGATTGGTCCGAGCTTCAGTTCTGAATTTTATTAGCTACCAGTATGTGTTGGATTTTGCCATTTTGGGGGGAAATTTGACACCTGAGCTCAAACATATTGCAGTTGTCAATTGGGAGCTGAAACTGAATCTGTTTGATTTGATAGTACGTTGCAGAGCTAAGTACACTGTGAAAACAATACTGAATTGACGTGGACGTTAAGGAGTTGTATCTTACTCCTGATCGATGCAAATGAAGTAGCCAAGTAGGCATCGAGCTATTGATTAGCGTGAAGATGAAGCAGTATTAATGGAGGAGTCATGGGCGCATGCAGCCAGGGAAACTTCGGTGAGAAGTCCAGCTGATCCGTCGACGCCGGTGATCGGTGCCACGCCGGCTGGGTCAACGGACAGGAGTACCATCTTCTTCTTCCTCCTCTCAAGCTGAATTTCGCATGCATTTGCGCCTTGGTTTCTTGGGCTGCCGAAGCAAATAATTAAGCAACTCGATCCCTGTTCGGAGACGACGACCGCACGCAGTTAATTCCCCATAAATGGTTGATGGCAATGCAGAGCTGATTTATTATTCCGCCACTTGTCCAAAGTATCTGCTGATTCATGTGATCTGATCTGATCTGATCATCGATTTATGCAAACTTTTTTGATCTTGCAATGTCTGACCTGCTGGTCTTGATCATACCAGCGCTCATATGCCGGGTTTGGCACCAGATCGGCACCGGCATCAGTCGAGGAGGCGACGTGCATTGGAGGTGCCGGAGTGGATCCATCAAGAAATCCCAGAAGCTTCGTACTCCGTAGATACGGAAGAAGTTGGGCGCGCCATATGATGAAATTAGTCTTGGTGAGGCGAACTGTGACTGCATGTTGAATCGGAACAGCAGCAAGGGTGTGAGTTGCGGAGGTGGTGGAGGAAGAAGATGACATGGCCGGCGCCCTCAAGGAGAAATTTTTGGCTCTGTTACCATGATAGTGATTGGCGCAGCATGCACTGCTAGGAGCTTGATATTGCACATATATAGGAGGTGTACATTGAGAAGGTTCACGTGAATCAAGGAGACGCAGCTCCAATGGAAAGAAAATCACCTTCTATCTATAGCTATACATTTCTATATGTAACAGTCTGAATTTCTCACGGGAACAGCTAGTAGTCACTAGTCACAGAGTCACAGTATATCAGAGGTGACCAAGCCGTCTCCTGGAAAAGCTTCCCGGAAAATCCCCGGCCAGACCGGCCAGAGTCTTGCTCTTGTATAGTTGTATTGCTACATCATTCTTACAGGATATCCTATCTGAGGGATTTCATAATTACAAGGATATTCTTTTTTATCTTTAGATTATTTTTTATTTATAAGGATATCATTTCTTATGATCAAGTTATTTTCTATTTAGAATAATATTCTTTTTGATACATTTCAACATAACATATTTATATTGATATCTTCAATGGGCCTGATCTACCCTAATATGCTCCACCACAGTCCATCATAAATACTCAGTAGTGATATCTCTGACAATATGTAAGATAATATTATGTTTTAAGTTTAATTAAAGTGGTGTGAGTGTGATACCAGTGTAATAAATATCTGGATTGGGTATATACAGGGGTGGACCCAAGGGGTATGCCGGGTGGGTTCTGGCATATCCTAGAATCCAGGAGATTGAAGAAGTAGATATTAGCACTCATAGTCACGTAAAGCATTTCGTGCCCCGACGGAGAAGACGCTCTATATAAAAGAGAGGTCTTGGGTTTGATTATTCGGACTGGTTCAAACGTTTTTTCCTTTCGTCCTTTGTGTTTGGACTGATCCCAGCAGCAGCAGAGTGGTTATAAATAATTTAGCGTTTTTTTCTTTGATTGTTCAAGTTCTGCCTATTTGAGAAACAAAATTTATTATTTACATGCATGCTACGTTATGTTTATTGACTAGACTAGATTAAACACTTTATTGTTTATGACTATATATCATAATTAAAGTATGACTCTGTTAGTATGATACTTAGAATATTTATATTCATATAAGTTTCTAACTTAATTTTTTAATTTAAGATTTATTATATTATTCAGTATATGCATACTAAATTACGGTGTAAATTTAATAGTTATTTACTCAATTAGAAAAATATTTTACTGAATTGTATAAGATTTCGACACGACATATCAGTGAAAAAATTCTAGATCAATGAAAGTGCATCTAGGCCCCTAATTTGTTTTGGTGTATTAATGACAATAGTGATCAAATGCTACTAACATTGTTGCTAAAATGAATGTATGAATTAAAATTAAAAGTGGCATGGCAGCTCTATCGATCCTGAAGAAATCGGGTTATAAGCTTTACTTAGGCTCAAGTTGTGCTAATTGCGTACATTTTATATTTTCTTGAGTCTAGGTATGCCGTACTATCAAGAGTGATGCGTTGATCGTTGATCTAAAGCTAAGTGTTCAAATCAAAATCTTTCTTTGAAAGTTTTGAAAATTTTCTAAGTTAGTTTTTTCTTTCCAGAAAAGCCGGATTGTCTGGGTTTAAGCCGGACTGTCCAAAATCTGCCTTCTATTGGATTTTATTTGCACTGTGGACTGTCCAGGTTCAAACTGGACAATCTAAAAATAGGCTTCTATTTGATTTTATTTACATGTCGGACTATGCGGGTTCGAGCTAGACAATCCAAAAATATGTTTCTGTTCAATTTATTTTTCAAATCGGATTGTCCGGACTCTGACCGGATTATCCAAAAATTGCTCTCTGTTTGATTTTTATTCCGTGGCCCGGACCATCCAGACCTTGGTCAGACTGTCTGAAAACACTCTTTTGTTTGAACTTATTTCTAGCCCGGAATGTTCGGATTTCAGCCAGGCTATCCGAAACATCTGTTCTGTTTTGATTTTATTTGGTCCGAATCATTCGGTTAAGCCTAGACTGTTCGGATGAACAGTGCGTGCTTTTTTACCTTAACAGACATATTTGGTACAGGGGTATAAATACCCTCCCTCTCCATAATAAGGGGGATGTGATTTGCAAACCCTAGCAACCGTGCCATTCTTTCACATCTTCTTCCTTGTGTGTTGATTCTTACTTTAGATCTTAAGAGAAGAATAGTGATTTCTCCACACAATCTCCACGTGTTCGCGTTTGATCAATCTCTTGAGAGTTGTGTGTGTGTGTGCTTGTTGTTCCTCCCTATTTCTTGAGCACACGGCATCGAATCATGTCAACGGATCTATACTCTTAGAGATCGAGGTCTCCTAGACGGCTAGGCATCGATCTGTGAGCTCCCAAGGTGTGTGGGTGATCGGACAGTTTGTACAAAGCTTCGTCTCGGCTTCAAAGAGGTAACATAGTGGAAAACCAAGGCTTACAGTGGTGAGCGTTTGGTGAGGATTAGGGTTGAAAGAGACCCAGCCCTTTGGGATTTCCTCAACGGAGACGTAGGACCGGAGGATCCGAATTTTGGGAAAAAATCGTTGTGTCTATCCTTGTTCTTGCTAATCGCATTTACTTGATCTATTTGTTCTCTAGCAAGTTAATTGAATTCATGCTTGTTAAGTTTATTGGGTAGATTATTTAATGCATTAGTTTTCGTGTCAGATCTGGTGTTCCCGGACAATCCGGTTATACCTGGATAGTCCGAACCTCGGACAGGTTTCTGTTTGTCCGATACCCAGAGTATCTGACTAAAGTCCGGATAGTCCAGGTCCTGGAGGTTTTGAACTAACCTATTTTGTTGAGAATTTTAGATTGCCTATTCACCCCCATCTAGGCAACTTTCAATTGGTATCAGAGCAAGCTCTTTTCAAAGAATTAACCGTTTGAAGAGAAAAAATGTCAGAAGAGTCAAATTCTACCGGCACCGACAAGAATAGTGTTGGAGAGAAGAAAGATGCAACATATCCTTTTAACTACTCCAAACTAAACTCTAATAATAATTATCTCTCTGTGCCAACTAGTCGTGTACCTTACTTTGATAGTACACACTATATGGCATAGAGACATAAGATAAAATTGTACATAATCTCTATGTATCCAAACATTTGAAAGATTATATGCACATGTGTAGACGTGGATGACTCAAATGAGGATGATCATCAATTAACTGCTGATGAAGAACAAGCCATTCACTGCAATGCTTAAGCAGCGAGTGTTCTACTTGTTGCTTTGAGTCCAGAAGAATTCAATAAAATTAATGGGCTTGAAGAAGCTAAAGAGATATGTGAGACTTTTCAAGTTGCTCATGAAAGAACCTCTTCTGTCAGGGAATAAAAAATAGAACTTCTTGAAGGAAAGCTCGAAAAATTTGTCATAGAAAACGATGAGACCCCTCAAGAGATGTATGATCGCCTTATGGTCCTTGTCAACAAAATCAAGGGTCTTGGAAGTAAAGAGATGACCGATCACTTGGTTGTGAAGAGATTGCTTCGGGCTAGAGCGCTAAGAAATCCTACCTTGGTAACTTTAATCTGTGAGCGAAAAGAGTTTAAGAAGATGACTTCAAGTGATGTGCTAGGGAGGATAATAGCACATGAGTTAATGGAAGAGGAAGCTAAGGAAGTTAAAAATCTTACCAAGCTTCATAACAACAAGGGCAAGGATGTGGCTCTTAAAGCTAAGAAGAAAGAAGAGTCAAGTGATGATAAAAGCGATGATGAGAAGTTTGTGCTATTTGTTAAGAAATTTAAGAAGTTCATGAAGAAAGGTGGCTTTGAAAAGTATAAGAAAAAGAATGACAAATCAAAGAAGAGGAAGTCAAAGAAAGAGTACTATGAGTGTGGCGACCTTGGCTATTTGATAGCCGATTGTCCTAAGAAGAAAAAGCAAGAAAGTAAAGAGAAGAAAAAGTACAAAAAGGAGAAGAAAGACGGCCATGCTCACATTAGAGAGGAGTGGAACTTCGACTCTAATTTTGAGTCTGAATCGAACTTCGACTCTAGCAAGAAGGAAGTTGCCACTGTCGCCATCGCCAATATTATGACTCTAAAGCCTTCACTATTTAGAGACTCTAGCGACGACGACATCATCTCCCTAAGTGCTTTATGGCTAAGAGCAAGAAGGTAACTATGATAGATAAATCTTTAGATAAAGATGGTCATAGTAATTCTAGCGATGATGAGTCTAGATTTGATGATGCTATGTTTAAAAGTATAAATAAGCAAATTTTATCAAAATTTAAAGAGCTTATGAAAACAATAGAAACGCAAGAAGCAACTTTAGAGAAACAAGATGACATTCTCATTAATGAGAAGGAGAGGAATCTTGAAATAGAGAGGCTTATTGCTAAGGAAAAGAAAAAGGTAGATAAGTTGACTAAGCAATCTTGTTTAGTAAATGAATCTAAGGAGGAATTAGATGATAAGCTCAAAACTCTTAAAAGTGAGCTTATTGTTCTTAAAGAGAACAAGAAGAGCCTTGAAGAGAGAGTTGAGTCTCTAATGACTCACCCTATTTTTATTCCTTCTACTGCGTTCACAAGCAATGGTTATGCTAAATGTTATAATTTTGATATTATTGCTTATGAGACTAACATAAAGAAAATTAAAGTATTGAGGAAGAAAAATAAAAGGCTTGGTACCTTGGTAAGCTATGGGTGCATGAAAGCCTATAAGACAAAGAATGCCTTATACAAGATACTCAACACCTAAAATAATGTTGAGAAGAGAGGTCTTGGCTTTTATCCAAATGAAAGCAAGGTAAATGCAAGAAGGAAATACAAGGGTAAGGATATCATCAAGTTTATAAAGGATGAACAAAGTTCAAAGAAAATCAACAACAAGCCATTTGCTTCACAAGCTATATTTTATGCATCTTATCTTATTAGGAGAAACCACCGTGGTAAAGTGGTTGCTCAATTTGTTGGTGATAAGAATGAAAAACCATTGAGATGCGTTTGGATTCCTAAAGTTCTTGTGACTAACATTGAAGGACCCAAAAAGGTTTGGGTACCTAAATACAATAACTAATCTATCTTGTAGGAATACTCCTCCGGTGGATCTAGTTGGATGATGGATAGTGGATATACCAATCACATGACCGGAGAAAGGAGTATATTTATCTCATTTGAGCCAAATTAAGGTAATCATGAATCCATTGTATTTGGTAACAATAGAAAAGAAAAGGTAACGGGAGTAGATAAAATTTCTATATCAAATGGTAATATTATTTCTAATATTTTACTAGTTGAGTCTTTAAGTTATAACTTGCTTTCAATATCTCAGTTATGTGAAATTATTTATAAATGTCTTTTTACTAATGAGGATGTGACCGTTTTGAGAAGTAGTGATAATTCCATAGTCTTTATGGGAAAGTTAAAGGAAAAACTTTATTTAGTCAACTTTGAACTAGATAAAGTTGAACCGGAAACTTGCTTGGTGGCTAAGACTATCATAGGTTAGTTATGGCATCATCGACTAGCTCATGTTGGAATGAGAAACTTGTTAAAACTTCTTAAATAGGAACATATCCTAGGACTAACAAATGTTGTGTTTGAGAAAGACAAGTTGTGTAGTGTATGTCAAGCAGGTAAACAAGTTGGAGTACTACACACCGTCAAGAACATCTTGACAACAAGGAGACCACTGAAGCTTCTACACGTGGATCTCTTTGGACCAGTAGCGTACCCAAGTATTGACGGTAACAAATATGGTTTAGTTATTATTGATGATTTTTCTCGCTTCACTTAGGTATTCTTTTTGCATGACAAGAGCAAGACACAAGGAGTGTTCAAAAGCTTTGCAAGAAGAGCTCAAAATAAGTATGATGTCAAGATCAAGAAAGTGAGAAGTGATAACAGGAGTGGGTTCAAGAACACTCAAGTTGAAGAATTTCTTGATGAAGAAGGCATTAAACATGAGTTCTCCGCTCCCTATGATCCACCTCAAAATAGAGTGGTGGAACAGAAGAATTGAACACTAATTGAAGCAGCAAGAATAATGCTTAATGAGTACAAGACTTCAGATATATTTTGGGCAGAAGCGATCAACACTGCATGTCATACAATCAACCGTCTGTAATTACACAAAATTGTTAAAAAGACGGCTTATGAACTTCTAACTAGTAACAAGCCTAATGTTTCATATTTTAGAGTTTTTGGAAGTAAGTGATTCATTTTGAGTAAACGACCAAGAAACTCTAAATTTGCCTCTAAGGCCGATGAATGTTTCTTGGTTGGTTACGAGTCAAATGCACATGCCTATCGTGTTTTCAACAAGATCTCTAGAATTATTGAAGTCACTAGGGATGTGACATTTGATGAGACTAATGGCTCTCAAGTAGAGCAAGTTGATCCAAGTGTTGTAGGTGAAGAAGAACCTCCATGTGAAGCAATAAAGAATAAGCCAACTGGAGATATAAGACCAAGGAAAGAAGAGTCAACGGATCAATAACAGGTACAAGTAGAAGAAAGTGAAACACAAGAAACTCAAGAGCAAGAGGTGGTGGACAAGGAACAAGAAGTTCAAGAGGAAGTGGATCAATCACCTGTTCAACATCAAAGAATCCATCAAGGCATCCAAAGAGACCATCCGTGGATAATATTCTTGGTGATCTACGAAGGGGAGTAACCACTCATTCACGTTTAGCTAACTTTTATGAATGTTACTCTTTTGTGTCTTCTTTGGAACCTGCTAAGGTGGAAGAAGCTCTTGAGGATACGAATTGGGTGACGGCCATGCAAGAAGAGCTCAATAACTTCAAAAGAAATAAAGTTTGGACATTGGTGGAAAGACCAAAGCAGAATGTAATTGGCACAAAATGGGTCTTTCGTAACAAACAAGATGAGCACGGCGTGGTTGTTGGGTTATTAGGGAGGCTACGCTAGCACTTAATTTCAAAAATTTACTCCGTTAGCCCAGGAATCATGCGTGTAATGGGATCATGGATCGTTACCTCAAGCCTCGAGACGCGCTCGGGCAGCGGAAGTAGAGTCGATGAAGCACGTCCTCGATCTGCTCCTCACAGCTCCGTCCGTTCATCGGCAACGAAGTCGGCGTAATCCGACGTTCTCCAAGGAAGAAGAACAGCACCGATGCAGCAACGGTGCCTCTAAGGTATCCACACGTACAGGGACGGGAGCACCTCACGCCGATGAGCTAGCACAACTCGCAAGATCCAGAAGATCAATCACAACACTTGTGATCGTGGAGAGAAGAGAGGTGGCGGTTAGGGCTCTCAACCAGGAGCAATGGCAACAACAACCAGCAACCTTTTTATGCTTGCCCCACCTCTCTTTATATAGTGCCCCATCGTGGGCCTTTAATCTGTATTAAAGTTCAACAAATCTAATCTGTTCGCATGGCCCAGAACTTCCGGATCCTGGAACTTCCTGCTACAGCCGAAACTTGCAAAAATTACCTTCTGTATCGAATTAATTCTCAACCCGGAACTTCCAGTCCAACCAGAACTTCCGGTTCGTCCAGAACCCGAAACTTCTGGCTACAGCCGGAACTTCCGGTTCGAACAGAAAATCGAATACCGGGGCTAGCCCAAAACTTCTGGTCCTACCAGAACTTCCGGATGCTCCAGAACCCGGAACTTTCGGTTACAGCCGAAACTTTTGGTTCCCCCAGAATTTTCTTGGGCACAATTCTATCAATCTCCCACTTGCACAAGAACCAATTCTTTACAAGATTTAAATTCCATCCCCTTAAGCATGCGACCCGATAGGTTCATACCCAAACGGCCGCTACCCGTAAACCATTTCTGGATCGCCGATCAATAGCGGTACCTAGCAGCACATATTGACCCCCGAATGCATACAAAGTCAAAATCATACTTTCTGAACCTTGATATACTCACACACCAATCCCTTTACCACACGACATCAGTCAAGCTCAAGGCGAGATACGTGCCACCCTTGTTGGTAGCTCGACACTTCACTCGATCAAGTAGTGGATTCAATCATGATCAACTCTTTGATCATAGTGGCATGGCCATGTACTTTCCAATCTGACTACCTCGAGGGGCCCAGAGACGTCTCTCCCATTATGTAGGAGGGGTAAATTCCATCTTAACCGCTCACATCCCATAACATGTTTCGTGACACACCCGAAAGCAACCTTTATAACTACCCTGTTATGGAATAGCATTTGGAAGCCCCTAAGTGTGCTAGTACACATTCTGGAATCAATGACGATCTCAGGTCTAAGGATTCTGCAGGTACACTATTTGAGACGATAACTGATGGTACATATAAAATAACAATTCCAGCAGTATATCATGGTGGGTCTATCCAACTCCATGTTCACCAACATGAGTCCACATCACTGATTTAACATGTCCATGTCTATGATCTGTGAAACATAATCATCAATCAGACAGATGTGCTAATCTATGAATCATCACTGTCCCACATTACGATATGAGATTAGGGGTCATTTAGAACAACATCATAACACAAAGAGTCTCACAAACAAGTCATCAACTTGTTTATCAATATAAAAGACATTTATTCAAGGAACAAGCTAACAAATTATCCAAAAGTACATCAGCATAGACAAACTAACTTCTTCTCACATACACTCGACTCACTCACGTAAGTATCTAATACCCATAGAGCTCAAGTGCGCCTCACGTCTGGGCTGTGAGAGAGGCTTCGTCAATGGATCAGCTATGTTTAAATCCATGTGCACCTTGCATATCTTCACATCACATCTATCTATAATCTCACGGATCAGGTGATAGCGCCGTAGTATGTGCTTGGACTTCTGGTGTGACCTAGGCTCCTTGGCTTGCGCAATGGCACCACTATTATCACAATAGAGGTCCACTGGACTGAACGCACTAGGGACAACACCCAGCTCAGAAACAAACTTTCTGATTCAAACTGTCTCTTTTGCAGCTTCCGAAGCTACAATATACTAGGCTTCTGTCGTTGAATCTGCAACCGTTTCTTGCTTGGAACTCTTCCAACTCACTGCGCCTCCATTGAGGCAGAACACAAATCTAGACTGCGATCGCGAATCGTCTTTGTCGATTTGGAAGCTAGCATCGGTGTAACCACTTACAACGAGCTCCTCCTCATCTCCATACACCAGGAACATATCATCAGTTCTTCTCAAGTACCTAAGGATACTCTTTACAACCGCCCAGTGACTTTCACCCGGGTTTAACTGATATCTGCTCGTAACACTTAGAGCATAAGAAACATCTGGGCATGTACAAAGCATGACATACATGATGGATCCGATTACAGAGGCATACGAGATCACACTCATCTTCTCTAGCTCATCAGGTGTCGAAGGACATTAACTCTTGCTGAGAAATACCATGTGACATCGGCATGAAATATTTCTTGGAATTCTACATATTGAACCATTTCAATATCTTGTCAATGTACATGCTTTGACTTAATCCAATTAACCTTCTCGATCTATCTCTATAGATCTTTATGCCCAAGATGTATGCTGCCTCTCTAAGATATTTCATTGAGAAATTTTTTCTCAACGGAGACTTAACATCATTTAGCATAGGAATATTATTTCCGATCAATAATATGTCATCTACATATAAGACCAGAAACACAAGTGAGCTCTCACTAGCCTTTTTTGTAAACACAAGGCTCTTCTTCGTTCTTGATGAAGCCAAACCCTTTGACTACCTCATCAAAATGAAGGTTCCAACTCCACGATCCGATCGTAGAAATTTAATTGTCTTGCTAGTATGATTTTGTACCTCATTCTGGAACTCCTTGAACTTTTCAAATGATTCCGACTTATGCCTCATTAAGTAGACGTAACCATATCTACTAAAGTCATCGGTAAAAGTGATAAAGTACCGGAATCCATCTCTAGCTGTAGAACTCATTGGTCTACATACATCAGTATGTACAATGGCCAATAGCTCGTTTGCCCTCTTACTTTGACCAGTGAAAGGTGTCTTAGTCATTTTACCAAGCAAACAAGAATCACATGTGTTAAACGATTCGAAATCAAATGACTTCAAAAGCTCATTTCTATGGAGCTTCTGCATGCGCTTTTCATTTATATGACCCAAACGATAATGTCAGACATATGTGTGATTCAAATCATTGAGTCGAGATTTCTTTGTATTAATGTTATAGACATGTGTATCCTCAAGATTCAGAATATATAAGCCATTCAACAATGGACAAACACCATAGAGCATACCATTCGAAAATATCCAACACTTGTTCTTTATTATGAATTCAAAATCGTCTTCCTCTAAACATGAAGAAGAGATAATGTTTCTGCCCAAGGCCAGAATGTAATAACAATTATTCAATTCCAAAACTAATCCTGAGGGTAGCGACAAAGAATAAACGCCGACGGCCAACGCAGCAACTTTTGCACCATTGCCGACACGAACATCCAATTCACCCCTTGCACACTTCCTTATCCTATTTAGTTCTTACAACGATTTATAAGTATGAATCATTGATCCGGTATCAAATACCCACGAATCACTTGGACGAGTAGCAAGATTGATTTCAATAACATTTATACTTAAAGTAGAAGCGGAAGTCTCACTTCCCTTCTTTTTCTTGAGTTCTTCCAACTGTAACTTGCAGTTCCTTTGCCAATGACCAGTTTTATACACAAACAAGGACTTTGAGGTACTGTACCTCTTGGCCCGAGCTTAGTTCTTAGACATGCCTCGAAGTCCCACAATCACATTATGGGCATCCCTGTTCTTATCTTACTTCCGAAGCTCAGAGGACATACTGGTAAACATGAGACAGCTAGCATCGAGTGGATCATTGGCGTGCTTCCCATAAGCCCACCGTTCAGCTGCAGATGCATTATTAGCTGGTTCATCAGGATGGGGCTCCTCTAGAATATATTCCTTTTTCTCTTGTTTGAGAACCATTCTTAAACTTCTATACCAATCAATAAAGTTTGTTCCACAAAGAATCGATCACAAATTAAAACTGAAAGTGTTACTAGCAGTAGGTGCAGAGATCTACAACAACAATGCAAAGTTTAGCACTATGCTATGTTAATCTTCTATCAAATAAAAGATATACCACAATATGTAAAATGATCGCTTTCCCTCTAACGACACATTGTGGGACAAGATCCATATTCATCTAACTCCTAGTGAGCTTTGGCATCACTGATAGAAGATTAGTGACATAGGTAAGTAACACTTTGCTAATCACATCTTTATGTGACTCTTGTTCGTTGGGGTGACATCCAATGCCCAACGCCCAACTCCATGCCCCAAAGCCCAAAACCGTTTTGATAGCTTTGTTAACCAAACAAATACTATGCATGTGGTGTCCGACACCACCCTAACTGATTGAGATAAAAGATGGCACCCTGCTTTGGCAGACCCACCATACAATGATCACAACCTTTGTAGGTGCAGCTATTGGAAAGAGCATCAATACTTAATTTTCCGAGGGAAACTATTCTAGCATGGTAACGATGCCTACCACACACGGAACATAAAAAAATAGTATGACAAGAACATAAATTAAAATCACAGGCAATCATATTAACTGTGACATAGTATGGCCCTTTTGCATGGTGATCTCCATCTCCATGGTTCCTGTCCATCGGGTCATCACGCTTCAAGCCTCCATGAACCTGTATCAGCCTATTACAACTAATAGCACTATACTAGTTACATGAGCAGAAGCATTACATGTCGACGCGCAGGTCGTACAACATTTGAACAGCCTTGGGCGGTAATCAACCATGACACGTAGGCCATGTTATTACAAGCGAGTATCATATACTTCGCAAAGCCATACCAGTCACAACATTCTCTGTAAAAACAAGTTAGGCGGAGACTATGCACAACTGAAAACAGACTCGGAAATTCCGTCAGAGGCCCGGAACTTCCGGTCGAAGGGCCTGGAACTTCTGACTCAGGGCCGGAACTTCCAAAATCAACCTTCTGACTCGAATTTATTTTTGGCCCGGAAGTTCCGAGTCACACCCAGAACTTCCGAAAATAACCTTCTGTACGGAATTTATTTCTATCCAGAACTTCCAGTCCAACCGGAACTTTTGGACCCAGAACTTTCGAGTCATACCCGAAACTTCCGAAAATAACATTTTGTATCGAAAATTATTTCGGCCCAGAACTTCCGGTCCAACCGGAACTTCCAGAAATTCGACGACAAAAATAATAGATCCAATCTATTTCCATCACATATCGCCATATGTGATCGATCCAGATCGAACACTATGCACGTAGGCTCTGATACCACTGTTGGGTTATTGGGGAGGCTACGCTAGCGCATAATTTCAAAAATTTACCCCGTTAGCC
>KE372816.1:0-15387 GCA_000418225.1 Zizania latifolia | reverse complement strand
AGGGGCCCCTCAACCATGGATCGGTTGGGGCGCCCCCGATCAGGGAGCTACAGAATAGGGAGGCAGTTTTAGCTGAGTCCGAGTCAAGGGAGGAGAGAGACTCGGTCCCCCTCTCCTCCCAGAGATCTGTTTCTAACATTCTCCCCCAAGATCTCAACTTAATACTTACACTAAACTTAACCAAATACATGTTCCATCACGGATCAATACATAGAGTATGTTTCATCCTAGTAGTCAATTACGTACTACATGACTCAACAACTACAATACATCTTTCCATTCCAAAACAAATTCTTATCTTATCTTGGTCCCTTAGAAATTCAATGATCATAGGCTTTCCTTTAAACCCATACCGGCTAAATGTTCTCTGAACACAGTGGATGGTAAGCCTTTAGTGAGCGGATCCGTAAGCATTCGCTTGGTACTTATATGCTCTAGACTTATGGTCTGATCTTGGATTTTCTCCTTAACAACGTAATACTTAATGTTGATGTGTTTGGCAGCAACACTCTTCTTGTTGTTATAGAAGTATAATACTGCTGGCTCATTGTCGCAGTATAACTTAAGTGGTTTCTTGATACTGTCGACCACTCTTAAACCGGGAACAAATTTCTTAAACCATAGTGCCTGTCCCATGGCCTCATAACATGCAACAAACTCGGCATACATCGTTGAAGATGTCATCACAGTTTGTTTATAGCTTTTCCACGACACAGCTCCATTTGCGAGTGTGAATATATAACCTGACGTAGATTTCTTAGTATCCACACATCCTGCAAAGTCTGAATCTGAATAACCCACTATCTCGAGGGTATCTAATTTCTCATATACTAACATGAGGCCTTTTGTGCCTTGTATATACCTCAAGGCTTTCTTAACTGCTTTCCAGTGATCTATGCCTGGATTCTGCTGATATCTGCCAAGCATCCCGGTAACGAAAGCTAAGTTAGGACGAGTATAAACTTGGGCATACATTAAACTTCCGACAGCAGAAGCATATGGAACCGATTTCATTTGATCGATCTCATATTGGTTCCTAGGACATTGAAAATTCCCAAACTTATCACCCTTGACTATCGGAGCAGGCGAAGGTTTACACGCATGCATACTATATTTTCTTAGAATCTTTTCTAATTATGTCTTCTGCAATAATCCTAATACCCCCTTAGTTCTATCTCGATGAATCTCGATTCCTAATACATAGAAAGCTTCACCAAGATCCTTCATATCAAAATTAGAGGACAAGAACTTCTTAGTTTCTAAGAGTAGACTGACATCGCTACTAGCAAGTAGTATGTCATCCACATATAGAACTAAGAAAATAAATTTTTCATTCTTAAACTTAGCATAAATACAATTGTCCTCCTCATTTTCCTTAAACCTAAATTTTTTAATAGTCTCATCGAATTTAAGGTACTATTGTCTAGAGCCCTGTTTTAGTACATAAATGGACTTAGTCAAATGGCATCATAAATTCTCCTTACCTTCTATGACAAACCCTTAGGTTGTGCCATATAGATGTTCTCATATAGATCCCCGTTGAGAAACGCCGTCTTTACATCCATCTGATGTAATTCTAAATCATAATGTGCCAATAATGCCATGATGATTCTAAAAGAATTCTTAGTTGAGACAGGTGAAAATGTCTCATTATAGTCTATTCCTTCTCTCTGAGTGAAGCCTTTTGCTACAAGCCTGGCCTTATATCTATCAACATTCCCTTGGGAGTCACGTTTGATCTTGTAGACCCACTTACAGCATATTGTTTTGGCTCCTTTAGAAATCTCTTCTAATTTTCAGACTTTGTTAGCACTCATGGACCTCATTTCATCTTCCATGGCCTTAAGCCATTTAGATGAATTAGAGCTTCTCATAGCTTCTTCAAAGGAGGCAGGATCGCCCTCCATTTGAATTTCTTCACTCATGTAGACTTCATAGTCATCAGGAATAGCTGACCTTCTTACTCTTTGTGATCTTCTCACATTATCTTGAATTGGCACATCATCTTCTAATTATGGGGGCTCTTCTTCTTCATTAGCAACATCTGGAACATCAGGTTCCTGTATAACAGGATCCTCATGAACAATAGGTGCTGCTAATGGGGATCCAACAGCAGGTGCTGGATATACTGGTTCTACCACAGGTACATAAAAAATAGGCTCTTGAATCATAGGAGTGGGCACACAGACCCGCTTCTCTTTAAGGATAATTTCTCGAGGCACCGTGCTCCCCCTAATCATAGCGTCTTCTAAAAAGATTGCGTGTCTCGTTTCTACAAACTTAGTATGTTTGTCAGGACAGTAGAAACGGAAACCCTTAGACTTATCAGGATAGCCAATGAAATAGCAACTCACTGTCTTAAAATCTAACTTACCAATATTTGAGTTAAAGACTTTAGCCTCAGTAGGACAACCCCACACTCTTAAATAATTAAGAGAGGGCTCTCGTCCATGTTGGGACATTGGGAGGCTACGCTAGCCGGTTTTTTTAAATTTTTAACCCCGTTGGCCCAGGAACCCATGTGCGTGAGGGATCATGGATCGTTACCTTCTAACGCGAGACGCGCTAGAGCAGCGGAAGAAGATTTGGGGAAGCGCGTCCTCACTCGTTCTCTCCTTGCCTCGCCCGCTCACCAGCGACGAAGTCAATGAAGCCCAGCGATCTTCACACGAAGAAGACAACGAGTGCTGCTATTCGAGCAGCACCTCCACGAAGTCCACACGTACAAGGACGGAAACACTCCAAGCTGGCGTGCTAGCACCACTTGAGAAGTTTCTAGGGTTTGATCACAACCTTTGTAATCACTTGGGAGAGAGGAGAGGTGGCGGCTAGGGCTAGGGTAGAGCAATAGCAGCAGCTCCTTGTGTGCCACCCTCTCCTCCATTATATAGTGCCCAGCATGGGCCTTTTAATCCGAATTAAAAGCCCAACAGATTTAATCTACGCACCCCGGAACTTCCGGCTATAGCAGGAACTTCCGGATCCTATCTGAAACTTCCGAAATTACCCTTTTGTATCGAATTAATTCAGGCCCGGAACTTCTGGTTACAGCCGGAACTTCCAAAACAGACCTTCTGTATAGAATTAATTTTGACCCGGAACTTCCAAAATAGACCTTCTGTATCGAATTAATTCCGACCCCGGAACTTTCGGTTACAACCGGAACTTCTGGTTCGTCTAGAAAACCAAATTTAAGGGCTGGCCCGGAACTTCCAGTCCTACAGGAACTTCCGGATGCTCCAGAACTCCGGAACTTCCGACTATAACCGGAACTTTCGAGTACCCCAGAATTTTCTTGGGCACAATTCCATCAGTCCAGTCCACAACTCATATGGTGTTTTAGGCACCGACTTAAAGGGACCCGATTAAGAATATGAATGGCAGTTTTTAATGGCTCCATCCACAAACTAATCGGCAGAGTGGAATAACTTAGCATGCTTCTTACCATGTCCATTAAGATGTGATTGTGCCTTTCTGCCACTCCGTTTTGCTGAGGTTCGCCCGGTGTAGAATACTGGGATATTATGCTATTTTCCTACAGATACCTTGCAAAAGGTCCAGGTATTTAGCCACATGGGGTATGACGACCGTATTACTCCCCCCACGGTTAGATCTTACAACTTTAATCTTTAGATCATGCTGATTTTCTACTTCAGCCTTAAATATCTTAAATTTATCCAGAGCTTCTGATCGCTCTCTAATTGGATAAATATAACCGTAGCGCGAATAGTCCTCTGTAAATGTTATGAATGAGTCATAACCATCTACAGACGTCACAGGGAATGAACCGCAAATAAACGTATGAATAATTTCTAAAACCCTAGCGCTTCGATTTGCGCCTTTCCTAATTTGTTTGACGTATTTGCCCTTAATGCATTCAATGCATTGTTCAAAATCTGAAAATTCTAACGGTGGAAGAATCGATTCTTTTACTAAACGTTCAATCCTCCCCCTCGAAATATGGCCCAAACGACAGTGCCATAATTTCAAAGATACGTCATCTATTCTTTTGCGTTTATTCTTAGACGAGATATTTTGGAAACTTATGACATTCACAGAGTCATTCAGAGAAAGTAAATAAAGTTTGTCATATTCGAAGGCAAGACCCACAACTTTATTATTAAAAATAATGGAACACTGTTTGTCACCAAAATGATAATCATAACCATCATTCACTAAACATGAAACAGAAATTAAGTTCCTTCTCATTGAAGGTATAAAAAGTACATCGTGCAAAAAAATTGTAAAACTATTTCTAAGTTCTAACGAGAGTTCTCCAATGGCCTCCACTTCTGTCTCGATGCCGTTCGCTACTCTAATTGTTATTTCTCTTTTTCCTAGCATTCTCGTCGTAGCGAATCCCTGAAAAGAGTTAGCAACATGAACAGTTGCACCTGAGTCAATCCACCAAGAGATAGTAGAATAATTTAAATACAGAGATTCATCTATTGATGTAATAACATCCTTACCAATCCTGCTCATCCATTTAAGGAACTCAACACAATCTTTTATGTGGTGTTCTTCTTTCTTGCAGTGTCTGCATGTGCCCTTAGGGACATCATGTTTCTTTGTAGGAGCCTTTTCCTTTTGCTTAGAGGAGTCATTTGAGTGACTCTTATAGTGCTTCTTAGGGGAATAACCTTTCTTCCCCTTGTTTTGCTGCACATGGTGTACAGAATCACCCCGTGCCTCGTTGATTCTTTCTTCCTCCTGAACGCAGTTGGAGATCAATTTTTCTAAGTTCCAGCGCTCTGGCTGGGAGTTATAATTGATAACAAAATGCTCAAAATCCTTATTGAGTGATGTCATGATCAAATGGATGACAAAATCATCCTTCAACTCTATATCCATGGGCTTCAATTTTGAAGCCATGTTATTCATTCTCAGTATATGTTCTCTAATGCCCCCACCACGGTATTTCTCCGTGACGAGTTTCTTAATTATGGAGCTAGCATAAGCCTTAGAAGAGCCAGTATACTGACTCTCCACTCTCTTGAGATACTCTCTGGTAGTATCACAAGCTGGGATAGATCCCCTGATAGGCTCCATGATGGAGTTCTTAATGACCATTAGACATTTTCTGTTGGACTGATTCCACTTAGTGCGTTCAAGGTCATACTTTATTCTTACAGTAGCAAAGTCCTGATGTCGGGTAGCGAAAGCCTCTTGACTCTCGCCATTCTGAATAACAGGCTCAGCTAGCTCAGTAGGACAATCTTGCTGTAAAGCAAGATCTATGTCCCATGGCGCAAGCGCCATCTTAACACTTTCTCTCCATGAGCCATAATTCTCTCCGTTGAGAGGCTCAATGGAAAGCTGACTTAGTACGTGGCCTGAATAGGAACAATCATAAAAAAATGTTAAAATTAGCAGACACAATATAATAGTACATGAAAAAATTCAACGTTGGTCAGAATTTAATCATGTGACATACTTAAGGAAAAAAATAATTCTATATCACCGTTGGGCAGAAATAGAACTAATTATCTTAGTCATAGCAATTTTATCACCAACGTTGGTCAGGAGATAAAATTACTACAGCAACTTAATTATTCATTTTTCCAATTTAAATTATCCCGTTGGTTCGAATTTAATCAGAAAAACAAATAATAATAATGAAATTGAAAGGATGAATATGAATAAAATCTAAATCAGTGTAAATACACAGCGGAAGTCTTAAAACATGAAACTTACAGGGTTAAGACAGTAGCAAAGTATTCTGAATTCAAAACTTAATCAAATTCTAAAATACATCATTCTCTAACTAAAAATTATCGTTGAACAAAATTAATTAGAAAACACTATGAAAATGCTTATTAAATTTCTCAAAATTTCAGAACAGTGCTACTAACTAAATACAAAATGACCAAAATTTACCCACAGCTAAACTTATTTTTCTTAATTTTTATGCTAATTTCTTAATTTCCAGAATTATAAAACAGAAAACTGCACTGAAAATCTGGAAAAAATGAAAACTGCACTGAAAATCTGGAAAAATGAAAACTGAATTTCGGCCTGAATCCGCGGCCCATTTGTGAATTTTGCGCCAGCCCAGCGCGCCTGCACGCGCGCTCGTGCTCGCCGCACGCTACCTAGGCCCGGGCCAAAAATTCACCCCCCCCAGCCTGGGCCGAAAGGCAGCCGGAGCAGTGGCGACCGTCCAATCTGATCCGACGGTCACCCGCAGTCTTCGGCCGCACAAAAAGGGATGCGCGGCTGAGAGCGGAAAGGGAGAGCACCTGCGGTGGCGGCGGAGAGCCAAGCAGCCGATGCGCCGCCGCGGGTCCACTCGCCGGAGTGCCTGCTTGCCCGAGGGTGAGCGACACTCCGCCGAGCCGATTCACGGCGGCGGGCCCATCTTCCCGACGGAAACGAAAGGGCACCGGTGAGAAGTCCGAGCGGCGGAGGCTCCGGACCCATCTTCCCGGGTCCACCGGCGGCGGATCCAATACGGCGGCGAGGTGAGCACCTCAACCCGCGCCCTCACAGTCTTAGTCTTATGGTTTTGGTTCGGGTCGGGCTAGGGTTAGGGTTTCCCCTCTTTCTCTTCCTTTTTTTTTGCTGTTCTGATTGTTCTTCTTCCGAGGGGATACAGAGGGTTCTCAGAGGGATTTGCTGCAGGTTTCTTAGTGGTGGTGGTGTCGGATCGGGGTCCGATACCACCCTTAGGCCCTTAGAGTCTAAACCCTAATCAAAGTGCTCTGATACCATTGTTTGCATTAGGGTTAGGACTCATGGCTACCTTCCGGTTTGGCCGGTGAAGAGGACGAGGCCATTGCACGGTTGTAGTGGCGTCGGTTCAAAAGTCGACAGTGGACGGCGAGGAACTTCCCACCACAAAGCGCCTTAATTAGATCGGGTAGCTTATGATTGTTGGGAGAGTTGTGGGCGCGTGAATCGCTAGGAGACCCGCGCCGCCAGCCTCTCTGCTTTTTATATGGCACTAGCGGCAGGGGCCCCTCAACCATGGATCGGTTGGGGCGCCCCCGATCAGGGCGCTAGAGAATAGGGAGGTAGTTTTAGCTGAGTCCGAGTCAAGAGAGGAGAGGGACTCGGTTCCCCTCTCCTCCCAGAGATCTGTTTCTAACAGTGTTATGTTTTACGTGTTTCGACGTCTAGATCAATCTAAAATTAATTAAAAACCCTGAAAAATGGTTGTCTTATTAGTGGCGCGAAAGCAATTCGTGTTCTTTCGTATACTTTTTTTTTTCGCTCTTGTTTTGGACAGCGACGCCGTACGTACAATGTCTTGCCTGGAGGTATATATCAAGCATGAGAAAAGATATAATGCAAGTTGCTAGCTAGGGTCGACGACAATGAGCTCATCTTGCTCTTAATTTTCTTTCGCATTTTGAAAACTGGAACGATTCGATCGATCTTGAAGACACCTCGATCGACGTCAACAATTCAACCCAATTACACGCAATGAATTAAGCTTTTGAAGAATTTTGCACTTACTGATTGACGTACGTACGTAGCCTCTTCATGCACGTTTGCAATTGTTTTGACTTCAGCAATAATGGCCAATACCATGCATCCAGTGTGTAATAAAAATATATACACACAGCATCATGTTGCTGTCGATCGATCTCTCTTCACCTAACAAAAGGCAATGTGTGCACATGTTACTATGTGCGTACCAACGCACCTACGTTAATTGTGGAGTATTATAGGATTAATAGAGATGATATACATAAGTACTGCAATAATGTGCATATATTGTTCCCTCGTTTATTTAAGTGCACTTTACATATAGGAAAACGTACGTCTAAATCACATCCCCAAATTTACCCAATGTTTAAATAAACTTTTGAAGAAAAAAACTGTTTGGAAATACCCGGCGGTATTATAAAAAGGTTAAGTTTTCACCTTTGATTAGCGGTTTTACTGACATAGCGAAACGTGGTTTGGTTTTAGCTGACTGTGCAGCTGACGTGATGCCAGTGACGTGACCGATCGATGAAAAATTTAAAATCGTATCCTCCAAGTTTGCTCGATTGCATT
Organism: Zizania latifolia; assembly: GCA_000418225.1. NCBI lineage: Eukaryota > Viridiplantae > Streptophyta > Magnoliopsida > Poales > Poaceae > Zizania > Zizania latifolia. Next base: position 7,383 of record KE372816.1, on the reverse strand, counting down.
GCATGAGATTGGAAAGAACAAGCATGATGAATAGCCAACTAGTTAAGAATTGAAGTATTAACCAACCGTCTAAGGCCCCGTTTGGATCCCACAGACTAATAGTTAGCAACTAAAAATTAGTTTTAGTTCATTCAAACAGTGTAACTAATTGATGAACTAACTATTAGCTCATTGGCAAACTAGTATATAGTATATTAGTCCACAAAGTGAACTAATTTGAGCTAACAGGGGTCCTTAGACTATTTTGCCCCTTAGACTATTATAACACGATTATTGTAGCAGATACAAAATTGACTTTAGCCATCTATTAGTCTAAAATATCAAACATGCATCGACTAATTTTTAGCCAATTAATTATTAACTAGCTAACTATTAGCTCTACCTATTAGTTAACTAACTATTAGTTTTATTAGTTTTAGTTCGCGGCAGATCGATCAATCTATCGACATGCATACGGTGATTTGGTGGGGTGCATGCATATTTATAAAGGGATACTCTAATCTACTCTTGACCGAGCATTTAATTAGAGCATTCAATTGGAACGCAGTTAGCTCGAGCAAACTAGCGATCGATGGGCCCAGCCAGCCACGGTATATATATATATATCCATATATCTATATATAAATGTATATATGTCCGAGTACGACCAACTTGGACAACAATATGATCGATCGATCGAATTCACGCCTCGATCAGGAACGAGATTTTTATAGTTAGTTTGATCGATGATAGAAAACAGTGGTCGGGTTCGGTGGACGGCGACGATATATATTTCTCTGCATGCAGCATATGGACAAGCTGCTGGCAGAGAAAGATCGATATGGATTTCAATTCTAAAGATATCGATGGAATATATAACGGGTAGGATGCGGGGTTAACAAAATCGTTCGGTAATCATGGTTACTGCTTAGTTATCAACATACCACTCACGTTCGGTACCAGCGTACCAACCGGTTTCATTTAAAATTCAAATTTAAAATTGAAAAAAATAAAAAAAATGGAAAAAATTTCAAAAACAGTAGGTAAATTAATATGATTCATGGTGAAATTAGTTTTCAAAAATATTGAACTATCACAAAGTTATGAACCAAGCAAAATAAACAAAAATACAAAATGTAAAAATAATTTATTTTTTAATCTTCTTCACTCGTTATTGTTTGATTCTTTGTATGCATGCATTTTGGATTAATGTCATATGTTTGATCAAACAAAATATCATTCTTGATGAGTATTGCCTGTTAATTATTTATTTCAAGCATATTGATCCATAAGCACTCACACTGTTGAGTCATAAGACTTTTTCAGTTGATTCACGTGCACGTAAGATCTGTAGCTATTGGTATATTAAATTACATGCATGTAAAGTTTAACGATTCACATACATATAAGGTACTAGGTTAGTGAAACAAGAATATCCAGCAATAGTGTAATAACCTTGTGTATCCTTATCCGTAACAAACGTTCTGACTCTACAGCGTACGACAATATCACTTATGTGTATCCTTATCTACATTCTTATTCGTATCATTATCCTATTCCAGAAGCTACTCCTACTATATATATATACGAGTGATAAGATTCTTAATTTTATTCTATGTTATATGAAGAATGATAAACCATTATAGCTTGAACAGGACAAAGCTGGGAGGAGTACAAAGTAAATATTCTTGTTTTACATGACTTATAACTAATGTCTACAAATAAATACAATACCGCTTATAACCATTGGAGCCAACAATGATAAGTTAGAAATAATCGAATTGCTAATTAACCGTGTTGTTTTGTAGTTTGTATTTTATTGTAAACTTATAAAATTTGTAGTATTGTAAGTTTCCTATTTACACTTTTTATCTTTTATTGAAAAATTATCTGACCGGTACCGCGGAAACCGAGCTCGGTACTACGGTTACCACAGTAACCGAAACGCATACCACGATAACCGAATTTGAAACCGTTTCATGAACTGATCTGAATTCAAATTTTTAAATGTAAAATTTAATAGAATTTTTTCAGTAATCGTTCGATTACCACGGTAACCACTATCTCGAGCCCGGACGATATCCAGTCTCAAAACGGTTTTGTTATCGCTAGGACGATTCTAAAAAAAATTAATTTGCAGCGGCTCAGGTAACGACCAGTTTTTATGCCTCGTACTGTATGAAATATGCATGTGTCGACTTCATTTTTTATGGCTCCTTTGAAATATGTGTTGATGTGCTGGTCAACAGATTCTGTCGGTAACTGGAGGAGTCAAACACGGTAATAATCTCAGGTCTTTACCCACACATTCGGATTTTCTGGAGGATAGCCAATTAATTAATCCAAAATTAAATGGCCGAAAGTTCTAGCGCACGTACCTAACATATATAATATTCTTCCACGTTGAAAAAAAACAGATTGATCGATCGACAAGTATATAAAATTATAGGTCTCTAAAGTTAATTTCAGTTTAACGGCTAATCTGCGGCCGATTTGGTACGTACACGTACGTACATACGTACGTCAAAGTAAGCTGAATGATTGCGACAAGTGAATGCACGTAGTACCTCCTATTATAGCAAGCCATGCATAATTAATATACCACACCAAAGATGCAAATAACCCCAGTTTCACACACTAATTAATTGTGCCTACCCCTTCCACATATAGTTAACCTTTTACATAATTAAATTCGATCGAGCAGCACGTACTGATGCGTGATGTCACCTTCCACTAATTAATCGCAGATTAATTAAGGATCGGAGTGGTGGAGAAGTGGCTTTCGGGATTGGGCTAATTTAATCATTTCGTGATTGACATCATTAGATTCGGCGAAATCTAAATCGGGTAACAAAATCCAATTAATTTTGGCTGGGATATGAGACGCATCGATCGCTCCAAAGATTGTGACGACAGGTTAGTGCTAGCTAATTAGTTACCTAGCTTAATTAACGATAGCATAGTTCCACCACGCCTCACGTTAGTTTAATTAATCCTTACCTAAACCTGTTTAATTAACAACTTAATTAAATGACGAAAGCCGATTCTTGCTCGAGCAGCCTGCTTGTTGATAGATCCTAATTGGGATTAATTAACATAATCGGTCATTATTAGGTCGAGAACCTTTGATTCTTTGAAAAAAAATCATATATCTCTCGATCACCTTGACTGAATGGGTGATAGATGGTCGCGTCTACTAAGTCAATGTCGTCGTTTGATGCTTTAATCTGTATTGACATGGCCTTAATATAATTAAGTACACACTTAGCTAGCTTCAACACATAGCTTTTCGGTTGAAGGAAACCCCATAATTAAACTAATTAACTCTACATATGTCTACACTTTTCACTTTTCCCCTATATCTCATTTGAGTTTAATATTGTCACCTCTTCGTATATCAACTGTTAATCCGTTTGCATTTAAATCTAATTAATCTCGATTCCTTTTGAAAGGTATTCTTTTTCCTATTTTCTACTGGAATTTAATTATTTGTTTCCGTGAAATCTTGTGTTCTAGACAGAGCCTATATTGTTTAATGGCCTGTGAGTATTATAGTCTTATTTAGTTATTTAGTATGGCTTCGATCTACTCCGGTCAATAATTCTTATAGACATTGAGAAACTCTAGTTCTAAAAAAACTCAGAGTTGGAATTGGAGATAGATTGAGGTTGTTTAAGCCATACATCTTGTCTGTAATTTATATACTAAAAATACAAAGTCAAATTATAACCAATTAATTTTAATTTTTAAGAATATGAACTAATATGTATAAGTTGAAGTTGTGTTAAACAAAACCTATATATATAGATGCCATGGATTCTCTAGAATGTAGGAGCTATAATAAACTACAGACATGTATAGTCGTATAGATATACTGATTGAATACAACGCACGTAGATCTGGCGATGTATGCAACTACGTACCCTAGCTAACAACGTACTCCATGCATATGGCGGCGCTAAAGAAATATTATTGAAGCATATATAGGATGGGTCTTGTGTCCTTGTGCAGCCGTGAATTGATCTTGTCAGCTTGTTTTAGTATTATTTGGTAGGTACGACGGCTACTAGATGCATCAAATGATGGCTTAATTAATTAGATACTTGATTAATTACTTTTCTCCAAAAGTAGGGCTCAGCATACATCACCTCGTTCGAGCGGCGCATTGACAATTTTCTCCAAAAGTAGATCGATCGATCGATTATTACTTTATTAAACAAGTGGGCGTACATGCCACAATGATTCAGCATCAGAACAAAGAACAATTAGCAGCTATAATCTTTCTTTTTTCTGTTCGTCTTCTATTATTATCATCATTATATTAGGGCATCAGGAGGAGAAGTACTACGTAGTCTATGCATGGACAGGGTCAAAAGACAGTTACATACGTAGGAATGCGATAACAACGGCACACCAAGCTAGCAGGCACACATCCATATACACATGACTGCGACTTAACTGGCACTCTAATTTTCTTGTGAAGAAATTTCACCAGATCGTCCTTGGTTTAATTTGCTGTAGTACAGTAAGATTAATTAATTTGATTCTTTTCCCTGGAGTGACTGATCGATCAGGAGGAGGCCAGAACGACATGCATGCAGAGACCTAGATCTTGTGCTCCCCTTTAAGGGTGCAGGAATTATCACATCTCATTCAGCAAAAGTTCCACTCCTTTTGGTTTGGTTTATTTGTCAGAAAGAAGAATACCAAATAGTTTTGCAATGTACATTATAAATATCCTCCAGAGTATATATATCTGTAGATAGATTCATATTGTCAAATACATCTACTATCTTAATTTGTTCTCATCGTAGAATATATACCAACAGATCCTAAAATCTTAAATCATTAATAGCTTAAAAATTAGTAAGTTTTAACATGTAAAAATTATCATATAAATAACTTAATTATGTTATACTTAATTTAAATAATTTTTATAAATACATAGTTAGAAAAAGTAGCGTGAAAAAATATATTAAAAACTGTGCCGACCTCCGAACCCTAGCCGGGCCCACAGGGATGCTGTCCACGTGGCAGTCAGAGCGGATGCCGACAATCGCTTTCCAAGTTATTGCACGGTTGTCGCGACGCTCGACAGAGACAGGTGTTTGCTAGCTACGTCTGTTTACATCTCCCTCCAGCAATTACTCCGTATAGCTAACCGCCCATGCTCTCGCTATTAATTACGTCACCAACAATTTGTATGTATATATATTTTTCACTCCACCCCTTCAAACCACAGGTAATTAAGTAGAGTATCGATATTAAGTAATAAAGGCGGTAAAAAAAACTTATGAAATTTTGACAAATTAAGTGTGCCTTTAATTATTTTGTGAGCAGTAGGTAATATATATGAACTACTAGTAATGCACATGCATGCAATGGGCAATTGAAACATGGTCAGATCAACATATATATGAACAAGACAGAGCTACGTACGTTTACTCACAGAAACGCCGAAAAAACGATTGGTCAGTTGGTCACATATTTTGGTCTGATCGCAACAACCGACTACTTCGCCGTCAGCTACTGCAACTGTGCTGCTGTATATATATTCCACGACACCAAAGCTCCAATTCTTTTCAGTCGTCGTCGTCGACGTACGACGTGCATGCAGGGTCGGATCGACACGCAAGTTGATCAGACTAATTGGTCAGAATTAGTTGAGCGGTGGTTTTTGCACGCTCGTTATATATGCGTACGATCGATCTATCGAGGGGGGATCGGTTTATTGTCTGCAGTTGTTATCATCACAGACTCACAGAGTACATTGCTGCAAATTAATTAATCTGATAGCTGGTACTGTGAATTCCATTGATCGATCGATAAAGAATTGGGCTGTCGTGTCAGGGATTAGCAGGGAATTAATCATCACGATCCTGACGACTTATTCCGTCGATTAATCAGTGCCCTAACTGTGTGTGACATCTACTCCTAGCTTGCATCCAATAGATTTTGATCCTGGATTGGGTGTTGCCAGCCATGGTTGGACATGCCGGGCCCCGGCTTTTTTGTTGATGTGATTGGCGTGAGACTTACCCGGCCTAACAAAATTCTCATGTCAGCAGCATCCATAATATGCATACGCATGCATGCCATGAGCAAGCAGCTGAAGTCTGAATGATCCAAACTAAAGTTAAGCTAGCTCATGCTCTCTCAACACAAGTCAGAACAAGAAAGCAGCTATATACATAGCTTACGATCGATCGATGGCTCCATCTGAACAATTCTTACAGCTACTTGTACCAAAGCTTAATTAACTAGTTTTTAATCAATCAGTAATGTTGTTCATTTTCTCCGTATTTACCACAAATAAGCTACGTACTCCGGTTTCAAATACTTGTCATCACTGGGTACTACTATTTACTTTAACTTTGATTATTCATCTTTTTGTAAAAATATAAAGCGTATAAGTTTTTGACATGATTAAAACTCTGGCCATTAATATTTTTTACTATATATCATCAACTAACTACAAAATTAACATTATATAAAAATATTTTCAAATATGAATTTAACTATATATATGGCATATGTGATTCTAAGAAATATGTGATATGTAATATCTGAAGGAATATACTAACAAAAATACCAAACATTTAAATCTTCAATGAAACTAACCCTACAAATTGGGAATTAGATCCCGAAGATGATGAGGAAGGCAAGTTTGAGTATGGAAAGATTGCTAGATCTATTCGGAAATAGGCAGGACGTACGTACTTACCATCTACGCATCCCTAGCTAAGTCCTTTGAGAATATGTGCCACTTTAGGTTATAAATAATGTATGGCCCTCAGATCGAAGGGGTTAGAACAACTCAACACACATCAAATATGTCTAATAATTGATGAAGCCCATGATGCCTGATCAGAACTTTGAGCTCTCGACTCTCGTTGACAACCTCCTGAGTCCTGATGCCGATAAGCTGATCACTTGTTGCTAACTAGAGACCTCTCGAGTAATCTGTACTTTTGTGTTGAGGATATTTCATAGTCATTATAATTACATTGTCGGTTAAATACGACTGCATAAGATATAGGGTTATTGCGCGACCAAGGGAGCCCGAACCTAGCTAATAAATCTCTTTGTGAATAGGATCTTCATATCAGCGTTTACAGCAAGGACCATAGCATACAAGAGATGACCATTTGGTGATCAATCAATCGTCGACAACATATACAAAACTAAACTTACATATTTTTAGCTTAAAGATTAGTTAAAACTAACCAACATTAACTTTTCCAAAAAGAAGTCACTTTATACTTTAGGATAAAGGAAGTACTAAAATTACGTCATAGAGCCACATGTATTGTGTCATAAATACAACAATATAACATTCGTGGGCAAATTTCAAACATTAATTGTCAACAGTGACATTTAAACGAAAACAGAGATTTTATATAT
>KE372815.1:391335-402144 GCA_000418225.1 Zizania latifolia | reverse complement strand
GACGGCGCCGGCGCGGCATGTGTATACGCGCTGCCGTTTCCTGCAGGTTTATATAGGCCCAGCTCTTAGCAGCACGGCTGCTCTTAGAACTTCTAGCACTCTAAACAATATAACTTTTTTATATGTACTCTAATCGAGAATTTTCGGTTTCTATATACTTAACTTTTCTTCAGATTATAAAACTCATTACTGTTTATATATAAAAACTAAAAGAACACCTATTTTCTAGATTCTGATTAATTAGATAGTCACAATTGTTTCACATTCTTAGAACTTTAAGCTTACCAAACTTACCAAACCATCTCATTAAATAAAGATCAAGGTTAACAAAACCGATACCTAGACTATTTACCGTCGTCGTGCCACCAACGATAACCAGCCGAACAACAGCTCCATAAACCCTAACAAGTATGTGTGTCCGGTGAACATGCTACGCATGATACACCCTCCAAACATCATATACTTCTTAATGTCAAAAAAAGCCAAAAGTATATAAAGCACGCCGCATATGTTTTTTACTAGCCCTCGCGATCCCAAGGAGTCCAAACAAAAGAGAGCCTATCACCTCCGAAAACTACATGTCCCTTTTACTAATGCATTTGGATTTTGGAGGGTGGTGCTACGCCATTTGTTCTCTTGCTGTCCCCCCGGAAAAGGTCGCAGCGGTCGGGCTCTTGTCGCACCAAGTGCGTACAGTCTGTGTTCCTCCCAACCTGTCCTCCTCTTGTTGTTACCCTCCAAGAAAAGAAAAAATGTAGGGCTACATCCCTCTCGTAATATAAGAGATCAAATGGCTCAAATTTTGTTAAGAGTATAGGAATTTTTAGTATTATTTGTCACATCAACCATCCTTATTTTAATTAGGTTATGCTTGATTGGACTACGGAATGAGATGGGATCAGTTTTTAGGGATGTGATAACTCTATCTAACTTTAGTACTTTGGGTCTATTGTCATTCTTACGTTTCAAGTAGGATATCTGTATTCTATCAATTTTATGGAATAAACGTGTCTAACATTTTAGAGAGTATTCTTCTACGAAAGTCCATTCATCTACCAACCAAACAATTGAAAAAAATATAATAAATGATTCCATCATATCCCATCCTATGAACCAAACAAATCAAACACGTCATTATATTCTGATCTTAGCTCAACTGACTTCTCACTTCTCACATCCCTCTAATTAAATAAAAAAGTTATGTATTTTTTCTTTCGTCATTGATCTTTTTAGAAAACCTAAAACCTCTTGTATGGTAGGACATAGAAGTACTTAAATATACTAATCCAAACAGCATGGGTCGGTTGCAAGCTGGTACTACTGCTATGCAAGTTTCTCCTTTGTTTATAGAAACATTTGCATATTTGACCCTGTCAAAACATTTTTAATGTTTTGTGAATATGTGATATCTTAGAGGATCTTGGTTGATTTTTTTCTGATCTTTTGTGTGAAAATAAATCTTATGGTTATGGTTAGAATGGGTTTTTTCGTAATAAAGTCTAAGAAAAACAGTCTTGACAATATGTGATATCTTAGAGGATCTTGGGTTGATTTTTTCTTGATCTTTTGTGTGAAGAGAAATCTTATGATTATGGTTAGAATGGTTTTTTTCGTAATAAAGTCTAAGAAAAACAATCTTGACAATATATGATATCTTAGAGGATCTTGGGTTGATTTTTATCTGATCTTTTGTGTGAAGATAAATCTTATGGTTATGATTAGAATGGTTTTTTTCTAATAAAGTACAAGAAAAACAGTCTTGACATCGATGATAAACGTTATACGGATTTGTTCATCGATCACCTCATCAGATGATGAGAAGAAAACTAGAAGCAAAATGCTTACGCAGCTCAGATCGTTTCGAGCCAAACTGTCATCTACATGGCACCCCTGTCACACGGGTCTTTATCTATCTACAGAGTCAGCTGATGATATATTCTGCAGGTGCATTTGTTAATCTTAACAAGCCAATCAACTGTGCCAGGCAGCTACGTGCATCATTTACTCTGTCATTACGCGCTGTCATGTCGCCGGTGTAAACAGCTGGTTATAAGCCCCCCTCGTTGACATTGCAAAAGCTAATTAAAGAGATGGAGTAGCATGTGTGATATAATGCTGTAACTGTAATGTAATAGCCTGGTTGGGATTTCATTTAGCTGATTAGCTACCAAAGTCAACGTGGTGCTGTCATCAAGGAGGTCTTGCAGATTAGGATGGCAGCAGGCTTTGTTGTTTTGGTCTGTGGATAGGCATGGAACTGGACATATGTGTAGCCGGCAGCATAATTGTTTAAGGCTGGAGCAAGTGAGCAACTGCCACTAGCTTGTACTAACTTAATTTAGGCTAGCCATGGTGATTGAGAGCAACATCTGCCCTATCAAATGGCCGCCTTGGCACACAGAAACTTGGCCCATTTCAGCTGTGCTTTCATGGCAGATTATCGGTTCGGATTATGACATGTTTTTTAAACTTCTAACAACATAATTTCCCCAAAAAAATCTATATAAGAATTACTGAAAAAATTATTTTAAAGACGTTATCGACCTTTTAGCATTAAATTTGTTTGTTTAAACTCTCAAAATATTTAGTCAAATAATCGAATCATCCACCATCTGCAAAAGAATCTTGCAGGAGGCATTTAACTTGTGGTACAAAGTGCAGTAAAGTTTCTTGCTCACCAATCACCATGGCACAAATTCAAGAGACTCCAAATTCAACCCCTTTCTTTCAGACAAAAAGAAACATGTCCTAGTTTTTCTTCAGAAGAACAAGGCCTCCATTGGGGGATCTAGCGTGCAAACCGTACACACTAGTGGAGTAATGGGGCATTGAATGTGAATCATGCTTCCGACACGGACGCGGATCTGGTGTCCAAACTTCCGACACTAAGCATGATCGAGAGAGAATTCAGTAAATAGTGCAGGGACTAGGGAGATATGACCTGTGAAAGGGATGCTGAAGCTGAAGGGAAACATTGTCCAGCACAAGCAGCAACCAGCATTTCTCAAGGTAAGCGTTCTGGAAGCATCCATAAAATTTCCTCGAATGACAGCATCTGCAAGTCCAAGAAATAAATAGCCCAAACAAACCATGCTAAACTTTAATAATGTCAAATCTCTGACATTACCGAAATTTTAGCATGTAGGGTAGAGCAGTGTTGGTTTGAAGCCTTAGGGGTTGTTTGGCACAATATTGGCTTTGAGATATACTAGATCAAAAGTTTATATAGTAAAATAAATTAATTTAAAATTTTTATTTTTAAATGCTACAGTGAACATGGTAAATGCTCATAATTTGAGAAGCAAGCTCATATAATCTATACTACTTTAAAAGAAGCTAACAGTCACCACCTCGTTGACACGTGAATCTTTATTATTAATAAAAATCTATATTACTTTTAAAATTGGTATTCTATTTTTGAAACCAAATTATAATAAATGTTATTTTATTATATTTTAAATTATTTATATTATTTACATGTTGTTCTTTTAATGTTATATTTTTTTTCCTGTTGCAACGCACCGACACTCAACCACCGACACTCAACCAGTAATATCAAAAGACATGTAAGCTTCAATGAGCATGAGACAAGTACCATGACTGGTCACGCCATCCCCATTGGTTCACGACGTTGTACATTGCCATTGGCAGAGTTGAAGTTAGGAACCGGCATGAACATTGTTATAGGACAGCAATCTGATGACAGTAAAAAAAATCCTTCTCAAGGAGAACACGCCCAAACTACCTCCCTTACTGCAGAGAAGGGAGTGTATGTTTCCTCTGACGAATTACCATCGTTGTCTATGCGTGTCCGGAGAATTCTTGTTAGATCAGTTAGACAGGAGGAATACAGGGCGGCAGGACAAAATAATTATTGAAATTTGAAACCACTATGCATAACAAAAGCCGCTGTTTAGCTCGGTGTGTGCTTTTCCCAGAGATTTTTACAATGAGATTTTTCCACATACACGCCAAATTGCTCCAGGATGAAAAAGGGATCTTTCAAACACCCATATATCTTTCACAAGTACCTACAAGAACATTTGCACATGCCAAATACATCATGAGAATGTTTTACCCTGTAAACATAATGGTTTGAAAGTCATAAAGGTGTGACACTACAGCTTGGTAACTGAACAAGAAAAGAAGCCTACTTCATTTTCAAACAGCAATGCACAAATTCTTCTGAATGATATAAACAACTGTTCCTTAAAATGCAGCAAATTACTGATGGCCTAATTTTTCATTATATTCTAATGTTATGATGTTTTCCAAATAAAATGCAAGATAAAATATACTTCTCCATGATGAGACAGGTCAAAGGAAAACAAAAGATTAAAATTCTATGTTGTTTATCTACGATTTATCGTGGAGCTTATAGAAAGAAATGAAACCCCTGGTGTTCAATCACCTGACAATAACCAGCTATAAATTTCCAGCATATTATTGCAAACTACATATCAACATATTTATTTTCCAGTGTATTATTAGCACACGTACATACTGAAGACACCATGGATTAGTCAAAATTTGGTAAATCTAGTAATGTTAGTTCCGATAGTTATCTAACTATCTAATCATCATAACTAGTTACTAGCTGCTTGTCCAGAGCCTATCTAAATACTGACATCCAGCACAATAACCATATGGAGTATTACTGCTAGCACCCTGTCTGTGGTCCACTACTGGCCAGATACAGGCTATAGTCTGGTTTCCCATATGCAGCAAGCCTGAAGTACCAGCCATAGTACAACCACAACAGCAAATGGTATTGGTAGATGTAGTGATGTACAACTAGAGTATTGCAAAAATCTGTTGACAGACAGCCTGAGGATAAAATTGCAGATAAACTACAAACAGTTCAAAAAACTTGGCAACTTGAGAGCTATTTGAAGACAAAGTCATTCGCTTGGTGTTCCTTAAAAAAACTGGCCTAAGCTAATCTGACTTTTTATTGTTTAACATTAAAACTCCAAATAGTCAGACATATTTTTACTTACCTCTTTTGACTTATCTCCATACACAACCTCACCTTTTGAATTATAGGCTTCAAATTTCTACAGAAAATACAATTAACATCAGGCCAGAAGTTTAAAAACAAAGAAAAAAGTAGTGGCACTGTATTAAATCACATAAACACTTAAACTTTAGAGAACAAAAGTACGAAACCTGCTTAGTGACAAATTCAAGTGTGAGCTGTACGAAAGCTTTATCAAGGTCATTTTTGTCGAGTCCAATCTGCAAAGTAAATTATAATTAACCAATAATAATAATACAGTACAACAAAAGTGAAACAGAATAGCAGATGATTTTTAGAGTTGACATATTTTAGCAACTATAACTTGACCTGAGTCACACATGTGCAAGAGAAAAACCAGTAAGCAATTCAAGGAAAACCATTTAGTAGCTTACCATGCGAGCCCTTAAAGTTCTTATGTTGACAGCAGGTTCGACCAATTCCCAATGTACCGAGCTCCACCTGGATTGTCTTTTCTTCAGACCATTTTTTATAGTCTTCACCCAAAAAGGAAAAGAGAAAAGATTAAATAGCAACACCCCTAAAAGTTATCTGACATCAACTCATAGCATGGTGAAACTTACTGAATGCATTCTCTCTGTCAAAATTTTACGGAGAGATGATGTATCTCCACGTGCCATCAACGTGTTAGCCTGAATTAAAGAAAAATTGAAAAATGACAAAGTTATTCCATAAAATAATATGTAACAGGAAAATTACAAAGTATTGGCACTTTGTCATGGGTATTGGGCTAGGCACAGCCCAGCCCACAGGAACAGTACCCGCACGGGCACTGTAGCATGAATAGTACCACGGGGTACAATAGCAAAAATTAGAGATTTGCTAGTTTCAAAGGTAAGATTAGATTAAATCAGCTTGAGTCCTTAAAATGTAATATTAGATTATATTAAGTCCTTACTTCAGGGTTAAGTATAAAGATGGGTTGTTTCTCTATTCAGGGACAAGCAAGAAAGAATTAATCTAATCATTTCTCAATGTTCTTCTCTCTAACCTAAGTCTACCTCTCATCCCTAACAACCGCCGCTGCCCAGATAAACACCACCGTGGCTATCCTCCTGGTAGCGTTTATCCCGTCATAATTTCAGCCCATGACACACTTCAATGTGTGTTGTGACATATAAGCAATATTCTTTATAAAAGAGAAGGAGAACACAGACAAAATTGTATGATACATAAAAAATGTGACATCGCAATGCAAGTCATATATGCTACGCATTGAAGAACCCAGGGATCAAGCCAGAAAGACAACTCAAGAAAAGAAGAAAGAATGCATCTTAACTGTTGCTATTGAAAAAGGAAGAAAATTTCATCAGCCAATATAAATATTTGTCAATTAGCAATAGCAACAAAATGTCATAACCATAAAGCCTGTGCATGATATACAGGATTGTCAACAGGGGTCTATACCAAACCTTCAATTAAACAATAAACTTGGCAGTACCATTTTGTAAGAGTTTTGAACACTGCAGTTTTAAAATACTGAAACCCATGCAAGTGTAATCTAAAATGCTGAATTGTACTAAATAATAATTGTATACTTGATTTCCGAAGAGATAAATCAGCTGTACCTCCTTGTATATTTTAAATGCCTGATCATAGAATTGCTTTTTGCTATAGCCAGTTTTCTTCCTCAGTCTTGACACAGCATATGCATTCTTCATCTATCAATAAGGCAACCAGCAAGTCAATGCATGATCGTGTAAAGAAAGTAGCATAAAGGAAAATTGCATGGTATATTGGTAGCTCAGATCAGATAAATTGAGATATGCACAGGTAGCAAGTATATTCCAAAAGTAGGGAATTAAACAATATATCAAAAGACAGTGCTCCAAAAAGGTTTACTCATATGAGCAATACACTGTTGTAACAGTTGAAATAAAAATAGTAATAATAAAAGAAACTCTGTGTGCCATGCATCATGAACCTATAAACAGGAGACCATAAAAACAGGTTTCTGTTAAATATCTCAGGTTGTTCCGTCTCATGTAGACAAGCATTGTTGTGACTGGTTATCAATCATGCACAACAAGGTACGACAAACTTGTTTGTATAAATGGTGGTGCATGGATGCCTATGGATCCAAAAACCAATGTGTTGGTCAAGGAAGAAAAAGGAAGTTTTTATATTTTCTACTCCTGAACTCAATGGATTAATCAAAATAAGGGATGAGAGTACTGAAAGTGAAGTTAACCACAAGGAAAACAAATAGTCAAAGGTCGTAAGAACAAAATAAACGAATGAAAAATGTTTTCCCGTAAAAAATCAGTACCTCCAGAATAATATCCTCCTTTGTTCGTCTCCATCCACTTGGTGTAAACCATCTAGTTCACAACAAATCAAGGTTATGATGATTAAAAATTTTCTCTCAAGCAATGGGGCAGTTTATTTAAAGGATATTTTTTCCTTTAACACATGAATTTTGAAATTAACATGCCATATTACAGTATTTAACCTTTGCAGGGACATGTAGAGAAAATTAGCACAAATATGAGAAATAAAATGCTTGAAATGCCCCTGCATCGTTCAGCTCATCTAAGTCCATTTATCCAAAGCTATTAGGGGCATCAGATGGTGCAAACATTTCTCATGATTTTATATTCTTGAGGGATAGCGTCCCTCAACTTATCAGTTAGTTTCGCTCTGGAGTGTGTTGTGGGTGGACTTAATTTTCTGTCTTCACTGAAAACATAGGTATCTTCTCCCTCCACTTTCAGAAACTAAAATAGCAATGTCATAGCCATGCTGTAGGAAAAAAAACAGCAAGAAAGAACAAACAAATTACACTTGTTGCAAGTAAGATTATCATTCATGAACGGAAACAGTAAATGTGCCACATTGTCCTGTAGTCTTCATTCTGAAAGCTACGTTCTGGAATATCATGTCATGTGTATCTTTTGGTGTTGAACTAAAGCTAGTCTAACATTATGCCCTGGAAACTAGCAGATGGGTTGGTCTTTGGGAAGAGAAAAAACTTCACCTCAAGGCAATCAGATGACAGGCACTGATTGCCATAAATGGATTGATTTAGGGAAATCAAACAAAGTCAAAATACAGGATGAAACTGTACCTTTTCCAGAAGGAGATTGGCTCCCGAATGCTGTATGGCTCATATACAAAACCAGGGCTCATCATGACAACCTTCCTACCAACCTATGCAGAGAAAAATACAAAATTAAAAAAACACAAATTCAGCAATTATATGAAATGTCCCCAGGATAACCAAAATACAACAGTAAATCACATTCGTCCTCACACCTTACGGGCACCAACGGGCACCTTCGAGGATGACGGCGGTGGCAACGACGGTGATGATGGTGCTGACGGTGCTGCTGTGGACATTGACCTTGAATGATTTATTTGTACTAATAGCTCCAGAACCTGCAAGGATGAAGCCCGCGTAAATTTGCAGCACAAATCGCGTAAAACCTTATTGGCAACAAATTGTAGAACAATCCCAACTCGATAATTACTCAAACCTTCGTAGCATACACAGGCGACGGTCCCTTGTAACCAATCACGCCGCCGACATTGTACGGCAAGCTTGCAAAACCTAATGACACGAATGCCACCAAAAAACTGACGGAAATGAAGCCCGGAACGGAATTAAACAGGAAAACAAAAGCATGCGCTGGGTGCCTGGGTTGCTCACCTCTTGCACATGTTTTTGTGCGGATCAGAGCAAACGAGTGTGCAACGGCGGCATGGAGATCTCTGAAACGGGATCAGAAAAGGGGAGTAAACCATTAAGCCATCCGATTCACGCCGTGAAGAACTGAGATCCAGACCGAAGGGAGCCTGGAAGAGGATAGAAGGGATTACGTAGGCGGCGGAGGAGGAAGAAGGTGGAGTGGGTGGCGGAGGCGTCGGGTGAGAGCGTGGCCGAGGCGAGCCAAAGCCATCGGCGAATCGTCTCGGCGCCGGCGACGGGAGTGGGAGGAGCGGCGTGGAAGCGGAACAAGGCGGCGAGGGTTTTAGGGAGGGTAGTCAACCAACCTCACGTTATATCACAACTGATTTTGTCCCTTCATTTTCAAATCAACGGCTGAAATTGAAATATATCTTGTTTGAGATAAATCATGTTTGAGAGCTTCAATAGTGTGTTGGTCTCTCTTTATATAGTAGTTTTTTTAGGTTTTATAGCTATTTATAATCTGAAGCAAGAATCTATATTATTTTGGGAGCTTTAGATTCTGAAAATAGTTACATTTGTCAAAATCTTTACAAACAAGCTCTTTAAATTCCTTTTTCCAAAGAGTGTGTTTGGATCATCGGCTAACTTAGTCGTGCCAAAAAATAGTAATACCAATAAACTATTTCTTCTGATTTCTTATATAAGTCGGTTTAGACTTGTGCACAAAAATTAAGAAAATCTGCTCATTAAATGAATTTGTTTCCTCTTATTTATTATGCTTTATGAAATATGAGTTATTTATTTGTAAGAGAATAATATTCATTTGATATGGACACAATGGAAGAAAAAATGAAAAGGTATATAGAAAGTCTAAAACGACTTATATTTGAGAAATAGTTCATAAGACTAAACTTATATTTGATTGTTGATGGGCAATACCAAAATATTGGCAAGAAAAACAAGAAAGAGCTGCTAAAATTTTAGCAAAAAAAAATCAGACAATCAATACAACCAGTTTTTTTTCGCCATTGCCAATATTTTGGTAAAGTTAGTGTTGGATAAAAACCAAACATATCCAAAAACTCTAGAAAGTGGAGTGTGCGGTAATATTTGTTTATAGTTTACTGAAAAACATGTATAGACCATATGCCCATATGGTCATATGTTACACGTAACAAGTTTATAATAGACATCAACGAGTAACTTGACATAGACATGCCGATAATGACTAGAGAGTCACGAAAATGATCGATTGAGTTACAGCTTAGCAAGATTAATAAATTGATAGTTTGACATTCTTAAGACGATCTTCTTAATTATAATTATGTTACTTCAAGTGATAAACTCATGAAATCATTTAAATCAATAATAATTCTTAATAATAACGAATTATCAAATCTCTTAAATAATTTAAGCAAGAGTAGTTGTGGAAGACAAGTTAAAACAACAGTTGTTTAAACTAGCTGGATCCAAAACTGCACTACACGTAACACGTGCCGTTTCAATTGAACCGCACACGGCAGGAATCCATTGCCAAATCCCAACCCGACCAGTGCAAGCGTGCAACTCAAACCAACGTGTCTCAGGCTAACAAAATTGCGTTAATATACTTGATAAGTATGGTTTTTACGCTAATCATGGACATACGGCTAGTGGTGGTCAAATTAATTATCACTAAACCAAACTGATAACAATAGTAATAACTAGGTCGGCTATAGTCGTTCGGTCACGACCGATGATCTAACCTTAGCCAACCAATTTTATATGTTAAGGAACCTCCGCTATTAAATATAGCCTAAAGATTTTAGCGACGAAAACGGAAAATTAATAGAGAGACAAGATGTAGAGAAAAATCATGTTTTTTTATTTCTAATATATGTTATAATCAGGATTGAGCTAATTTATAGACAAAACCGGTATGATATCTAACGAAACAATTTTTTATAGAAATAAAATAAGATTAATTGTACTCACTCACTCGGTTCTATAAATTTTTCATTCGTATCATAAGTAATAATAAATATGTACGAGTTTCCTACGGTAACATAAACCAGTCCACCAACCAAGCAAAGCAAAATCCCTGGAAACAAACAGAGCGGCTTGCCGTCCGCGCAGCCCGCTGCCCCTCCGCCCAACCCAC
>KE372815.1:372568-384330 GCA_000418225.1 Zizania latifolia | reverse complement strand
GCTGTTTAGCTATTCAGCACGTGGAGATCAAACTCACGTGAACCACCGCACCGCTCCACCATCCACTGTACTATATGCAGTGTAATTTTTTTACTACCAATCTAATAATTTTACCACCAATCTAATATGTGAAGTGTAATTTATATGGGTTATAAATCTTTTACTATCTTTGGTCTATTTCTGTACTATATGCTGAGTACGAACAAAACTGATAGATATGTTGTAATTGTTTTATACTCCAAACAAACCAGTAGAGAAACTGACCGAATATGGTAAAAGATTTATAACACATACAAACGAGTCAAATAGAGAAACAGACCGAATGTGGTAAAATATTTACAACACATACAAACGAACCATTAGAGAAACTGACCAAAGGTGGTAAAAAAATTTTAATGACGGGAATATAGTGTTTCTTATTAAATAAGAAATTGTAGTGGATAAGAGAGTGGTTTTTCACGGTGAATGTGATAGCAAAAATATAATTTTTCATGACGGGAATATCGCCGTCGCCGTTGCCGCCGCCTCGCATTTGACAGCAACGTTTCGCTAATGGCAAATGCTTCCGGCGCCAAAAAAAAAGTTTTGAAAGATACTAGTACTGTACAAAGTACTAGTATCTTGTCAGGGCGTTTCCTCGAAGTGATTGTGGCAGCACTCCACTCATTTTGAGCCCTTGCTCTGCTGATCTGAACATCAGTTTCAGTGAACTGATGAGTCTCTCACTCTCTTAAGAAGAAGATCTGGGCATTAATTTGAGTTCAACTGATGAGCATCTCCTGTCTTTAGTGAAGAGGAAGAAAAAACATCAGTCTCTCTCTCTAAAAAAAGATCTGGACATTGATTTGGGTTTAACTGATGAGCATCTGCTGTCTTTAGTGAACAAGAAGAAGAAAAAAAGAAGATTTAGGCATTAATTTGAGTTTAACCATGATCTTAATCTGACAAAAAGATTAGATTTTTGAAAAAGATTAGATTTTTGGAAGGGGCATTCCGAGAATCGAACTCGGGACCTCTCGCACCCAAAGCGAGAATCATACCACTAGACCAAATGCCCTCTCATGTCTGTGTTTCAGAAGTTTGAACTCAAAATGTTTACCATCCCAATGTGTCGTGAAAAAAAGAGCGCCTTGGTCCCGCCATGTGAGACGCTGAGAGTAGGTGAAAGTGATTCTTTCCGACCGAATCCCAAAAAAGGGTTTCGATCCATATTTTTTTTATTTCAGATATGGATTTGAATTTGAATATTTTTTTTAGATACGGATATAGATTCGGATAATCCGAATAACTCATGTTCAGATATCCTGAATAAAAAAACCCAATAGACCCAATTGTTTAGGGTTTTTCTCTCTCCAGCCATGCTACAGCAACTGCACGTAGCCCTGGCGGCCGCCTCCGTCGGCGCGCCACCCCGGCCACCGCGCCCCTAGCCACGGCCCCACTCTGCGCCTCTGCCTGCATAAAGAAAGAGGAAATAGGAAAGAGGGGAGAGGGAAGAGAGGAGGAAAGGGAGAAAAAAAAGAGAGAAAGAGAAAAATAAAAAAAAATAAAAAAGATTTTTTGTTTAGAAATGGGATATTTTAAGGTTAAAAATCTATCATTTTCACTAGTATTTTAAATCCTAGTGACTCGTGTTTTTCAGACTTCATTTGATTTTTTTAATTAAAAAATCATTAAGCTCCACGTTACCAATCGAGTGTCGTAACCTATATTTTTTAGAATTTCTTTTCATTTAGTGGGTACGGCCTACAAATAGACTCAAAAATATAAATATGATTTTTCTATAAATTTTAGTTCATTATTTCATGCACTTGCAGTTCAAATTATAAATCCTAAAAAAACACTTAATGAATTAAAAATAGTAAACTGGCCCAGAAAAATACCAAATTTTTACATGAGATAATCTATGTTGCATTTTTATCATAGAAAAAGTTTCAAGTTTAAAAAATATTTAATCATTGATTTACTTTTAAACCAACTCGTTCCTTCTTTAAATCTTAATTTATCCTCGGAGAATCTCGAGCTTTCTTAACATCGTACATCACAACTTTCTCGAAACATTTTTAATTTTTTATCACAGTATCTATGTATCATATCATAACACTATGATAGGTCTCGTGTTTTTCAGACTTCATTTGATTTTTTTTAAAATTAAAAAACCATTAAGTTCCACGTTGGCAATCGAGTGTCGCAACCTAGATTTTTCAGAATTTCTTTCCATTTAGTGATTACAGCCTACAAATAGACTCAAAAATATGAATATAATTTTTATATAAATTTTAGTTCATTATTTCATGCACCTGCAGTTCAAATTTGACCTATTTCAATATAAATCATAGAAACATACTCAATAAATTAAAAATAGTAAATTGACCCAGAAAAATACCAAAATTTTACATGAGATAAGCTATATTGCATTTTGATCGTAGAAGTTTAAATGAAGATTTAACCGTTGGTTTGCTGTTAAACCCAAGTCATTTCTTCTTTAGATCCTAATTTATCCTCGGAGAATCTTCAATTTTCTTAACATCGTACGTGACAACTTTCTTGAAATATTTTTAAATTTTCATCACAATATCCATGTATCATATTATAACACCATGATAGGTTTCGTGTTTTTCAGACTTCATTTGATTTTTTTAGAATTAAAAAGCCATTAAGCTCCACGTTGCCCATCGAGTGTCGTAACCTAGATTTTTTAAAATTTATTTCAATTTAGTGGATAAGAACTAAAAATGGACTCAAAAACATTAATATGTTTTTTCTATAATTTTTGGTTTATTATTTCAAACACTTGCAGTTCAAATTTAGCCTATTTCAATTTAAATCATAGAAAAATACTTAATAAATTAAAAATAGCAAACGGACCTTAAAAATGTAAAAATTTTATATGAAATAAGATATGTTGTATTTTGATTGTAGAAATTTTTTTAAACTCAAACGAAGTTGTAAATATCACATAGGCTCGAAATATTTTTTTCACACAAAATGATGACTCTTTTAGGTTTGCCAAGTGTTTTTTCAAAAATATTTTTTCCCGTAGTGAATGTTATATTTTGTTTAGGATTTTAAAAAGAAATGGAATCTTTTAAAAGATTTTGAAATTCAAAAAATTCTAAATTTAGAGAATGTTTATTATCTACTAGACAATTTTTTCCGATAAATATCCGTAACCGCATTCGTATCCGATAATATCCGTTTCCGTATCAATATCCGAAGTATTCAAATTCGAATCCGAATAAAAAAAATAAAATCATTAATATTCGTTCCTATCTTACGGTTTTCATCCTAGCTGAGAGCTCTCTAGGCCGGACCTGCAGTTGCACGTCCTCCTTTTCACCTCAGTATTGCTTCTGCTTCCCCTCAAGCGAAGGAAAAGGGAAACTGACAAAAAGCTGCAACAGAAAGGGGAAACACCAGGAAAGGATCAAAGGGGGACCCCAGCGCGTACGACGTCGCGAATTCTTGACCAAACTCCCACGACGCGCTTCATTATGATCATCGCCACCATCAATGCGCTGCTTTGAGTGCTTTCCCTCGCTCAATTACTCCTGCACAAGATCGTAATCGGAGTACTCGTCTGATCAATCGGTCAGTAAGTGCTCGTAGTCTTCCAAGAGAGGCAAGAAGGCCCGGGCAAGAACGGAGGAGAGGACACAATCACACAAGCCGCCGCGGTACCAGCGAAAAAGGAAAGAAACCGGGAGGGGCAGCTGCAGCAGGACGGCCTCTCCGGCGGCAATGGCCGGCGGCGGGGAGGGCGAGAGGGTGAGGCTGTTTGTCGGCCAGGTGCCCCGCAGCATGGCGGCGGAGCAGATCCTCGCCGTGCTCCGCGGGGCGGCCCGCGTCGACGAGGCCGCCGTCATCCGCGACCGGGCCACCGGCGCCTCGCGCGGTGAGTGGCCGCGCGTTTCTTCTTGCCCACCAGACGACTGCTGTTCTTGCTGTGGCTGAGAAGAAAAAGGTTGGATTTTTATGTTCTTCGGCTCGCGCAGGGTGTTGCTTCGTGGTGTGCCCGTCCAGGGAGGAGGCCGACAAGGCCATCGCCGCTTACCACAACAAGTGCACCCTCCCCGGAGTACGTCCTTCTTCTTGCATTCCCTTGCGAGATGCAATTCCTTTTTTTTTCTGTGCATGATTGTTTTTTATAAGTTTTTGTGTGGAATTGGGGATGGAGTCATGGAGAATAGAGAATTTTTGTGCATTTCTGTGCCTGAAGATGTAGTGATTTATCTGAAATCAGCTAAGAGCTTTTCATATTTCAATGAGATTATCTCAAGACAGTTTCGGTGAGATTATATCTGCTCTGTGTCAAATTGTCAAATCTAGTTCTGATGAGAGAAATGCTGCCCTTGTCTACTTATGCAGGCGTCTAGGGCAATGCAAGTAAAATACGCGGACGGCGAGCTGGAAAGAATAGGTGTGAATTCTCATACACAATGCGTTTCATACTGTTTGAGTCCTTCTCAAAGAATTCCTCCCAAATAACTTGGGTTTAGTTATTTCTGTGCTACTGCTGAAACCCTACTGATGTCTCACTCTGAAATGATTGTTGTTGACTCGCAGTCACAAAACAGAAGCTTTTTGTTGGCATGCTTCCAAGGAGTGTGCAGGAGCATGAAGTTTCTGCGTTGTTTTCACAGTATGGAAATATTAGAGAATTAAAGCTACTGAGAAGTCCACAAAAAACGAGTAAAGGTACAGCTTACATACATCCAGTCTTGTTTTTTTGTCTGAAATATGATGCTTTAGTGCTCACCCCCTTGATTTGTTTTACCAAAAAGCAGCAGCCTGTGCAATTTTGGAATTTGAAAGCAAAGAACATGCTAGAGCTGCCATTGAAGCTTTAAATGGCAAGCGTGTTTTATTCATTGTAAGTGTTCTCCAATCTGAATCTTATCTGTAGCTCTCCAGCCTGCAACATTGGTTATGTTCCTGTGATCAACAATCATCAGTCATGGCAAACAGCTTTCTTTTGTTGTGCATCGGCAATGCTTTTGGTAGAGATTTAAACAAACATTATTCTGCTTTCTGGTGCAAATCACATTCCTTCTTAGAATGCTGATTGTTTTAAGATTTTAAGTTTCTAATAAAAAATGCAAATGTGTCCGAATTTGACGCATATCAATCATGAATGATAAGGCATTCATATGATGGAAAAATATTTACTGAGTAAACTATAATCGACACAGGACACATCAGAAGTGAGTAAAAGATACACTTATTGTACATTGTCAAAATTTTACTTTAACACTCAGAATTGATTATTTTGCTGTAAATCATTTACAATAATATTTATGTATGATTCTTTTCTTTTCCTTTTTATCAAATCGCTTTTTTTCTGCAATAGGTAATGCGACTTTACTGAGTTTTCTAAACATATTCCGCAATAATACTTCACAACATCCATGCAGGGTTCGAGTGCGAATTTGGTTGTTAAGTTGGCTGACACTGAAAAGGAAAGGCAAGCTAGAAAGGCGCAGAAAGCTCAGGCTCAAGCTTCTAACCTCTTAAGAGCTAATCTTGGTCCCCAACTATCAATATTTGGAGCACCACAAATGAGATTTGGTTCTCCCTCGTATGATGTACTGGATTACCAGGTGATCTTTTGTAACTGTAACTGTAACTGCTCAAACGAATAGAACAACACCATGGGAACTGGAGATCTAGGAAATGCATTTCTGATTCTGAAATCCCTGCTGTAGTCCTAATATACTGTGCATTATATATAACTGATAAAAGCCAGGCATGAGAAGGGAACTTCAAACGTATTTCCCTTGTTATCGACTTCTCGTTTATTACTATCTGAACTATGCTAGCTACCTGAGCATGCTATTTATAGATAAATTAGTCTCATATTTTCTGTTCTTCTCAATCTTTTGTTCTTCAGTGAGCGACTGCCTCAAATATTTATTTCCAAAAGACTGGATTACTTGAAACGCCTGCTCCTAGAATTTTGAACCTAGTAGTCTGTTTGTCAACTGAGCTCCCCTATAGGCTATAACCTATTGTCAGAATGGTATTCTTTATGCTGTTACTGCACATGTGATTCTGCTACCTGAATCACAAAACATGTTGCATACATGTAACACATTGATCATATCATTGGAACATAGTACTCATTCGCTGTAAATTCTTTTGATCAAACAGATAACACTGTTACAAATTTCAACAGAGAACATTTTAAAATGGGAAATTTTATCATATACGATGAAAGCTGAGGATTTATCCTCCTGGCCCACATACCAATGACCTGAGATGACCTCACATGTCAGTAAGATGTGGATGGTAAATCCAAAATTTCTTATAAAGGATATACGATCGAATCTCCCTTTTAAAATCTATCTTTTCTGCCCTAAGCCCCTGGGCACATCTTTTACACTGGACCATGCTTGCCATATTATTCTTCTTTACTTGCATAATGTATTATTATATCATTAATATTGTCTCCAGATGAAACTGAGGGTTTACAAACTTTTGCAGGTACCAGGGCATTATGGATGCCCAAAGAACCTACTGCAAAATCAAACATCCTACAACACTATGTACCCACATGCCAATCATGGAAATTTACTTCATGAACTCGACGCAAATATATTTCCAAGAACAGACCCTAAAATTTCGAACCTGATTCAATCTGCTGGATACATACGACCCCCTTTCCCTGCTTTGCCAGGTCTTCAGTACCCAGGATCATATGCAGGTGCCTTGGTGGGAGATAGACTGCAGTGTTTCTCTGGTGGCTCCAAACCAAATGCTCATAGCTACCATGCCTCATCTGCAGCAAACACAAAGACAGGGAGGAAGATTGAAGGTTAACAAAATTCAAGCTTACTTTACCATTCAAGATGATTTTTTTCCAAAGTTTGTTAACTGATTGACAATTTACTTACTTATTTCAACCAACCCTCAGGACCTCCAAGGGCTAATTTATTTGTCTATGACATCCCTCAAGAGTATGGCGATGGAGAGCTGGCAAACCTATTCCAAGAATTCGGTAGGATCCTGAGTACCAAAGTTTTCATCGACAAAACCACTGGCGTCAGTAAATGTTTCGGTAAACAGCATCTGCAGCTCTTTACTTTCCATAGTCACTGCAATGAGAGCTTGTGGTAACAATCATGCCCTGTGCTGCTTCTGTGCAGGCTTTGTTAGCTATGACACACCAGAATCAGCTCAGGCTGCTATCAAGAGGATGAATGGCTCACAGCTAGGTGGCAAAATGCTCAAGGTACAGCTTAAGAGGGAAACATGAATGTGGTGACAGCCCAATTGACAGAGTGAAGTTATTAGACCTGGATACAGTAGTAGTAATTCTGAGACTGAGAGCACCATCCTGCTGCTGCTGCATGGTGAACAAGGCAATGCAGAAGCAGATGGAAAACTATAGATGTAGACAAATATGTTCCTTGTTACTCTTTAAGGTCACCAGAATTTCTAGGCATCAAAGGACCAAATGGTTCGGGATCAGCAACCTTGTTCTGACCTGGAAGTCTGCTGACTCCAAAGCTCATCATCCGTTGCATCGCACAGGGTTACTCTGACACTCATATATTTTAGGGCACGTGTGAATTGTTGGTGGGCCTCAACCAAGTCGGGCCTACTGTGTAACGTGGGCCGAATATTTACTGGGCCGAACGTCCGTTCGCACAGGTCCATGCAACGTTGCTCAAGGACTCAACGCAGTACATGTTAAACTTAGGGGTGCATATATGCTAAGGCACCTCTTGGCCCAATGTGGCTCTGCCTGCCCTGATTGTGACAATCTGGGTCATGAATATGAACATGACGTCCATTTCACTGCGGCATTGATTCTTCAGAGCATTCTGCTTTGCATGATAGCAGCTGCAGCAGGTATGAATATGATGTCCATCTCGAAGATCCTTACAAGAGGGAAGTTGCATGATGGGTGCAGGAAAGAATGGCCTCTCCCTTTGAAACAAAGGAGATTTTTTTTCTCCCATGAATTCTTCAGAGAAAAGTTTGGCCACTCCTTGATGCATCAGTAAAGAATCTCACTGCATCTGTCCAGCTCCGTTGATTGGCAGCCCCTCTTCTCTGGTCAAGAGTGAGCTGAGCTCCAACAACAACAGGACGGCCGTATTTCACATGCAAACGAATAGTCGAATACAGTGTCAGGACCATTGATTCCATTCGACCGAAGCCACTGGCCAAAGTCTTCTTTCCCTTCCCTCTTAAGTCCGTTTGGCTGAGGTATAGATTTTTATGATCCGCGATAGAACGGTTTCCATAAATATTAACAAGAAGAGATGATAATTTCATATCTCAATTAACAATGAATATAATAAGCTGTAAACAGATCAGACAGTATAAACTGTGAAGCGGTAGAATTTAAAGAGGAACTTTTATTTTGTACCGGCAAAAAGTTACCGCGCTTAGAAAATCTGTTTGTTTGGTCCAAGTTGCTTTTTTGATCGAGAACATGCTGAAAAAACCACACCAAAGTAGAGAAACCCTTGTGGTGGACCGTCAGAAGCAGGCTCTGCTACCAGCTGCTGAAACTGTCAAACCATTAGCCATCCTTCAGAATGTCAAATTGTCAAATCTAGGAGTTGGATTGAGACACTGCATGAGTGCGTTTTCTGTTGCATGCGTCCACGAAACTGCCTGCCTTTCTCTTCGTTCTTTGCCACTCGGCGGATCGTCGCGGTGATTGACACGGCACAGATCACACGCGTACAGACTGCATTAGCCGTTGACTGCACGCACACGGCAAAGCTAGATTAAAGCTGCCATCAGTTGATCATAATAGGTGATGTTTTGACTTTTGATGGAAGGCATAGCTGTCGGTGTTGGACGATTTGAACAAGATCTAAAGAAATTTGGAACGGCTTCAACCAAGTCTTCAAAAGAACTCGATATTTCAGCAGGTATGAAAGTTATTTCTGCTGTCTCCGAGGACCGAGATGGCAAAATCTCGCCTAGGAAGTGTGGACCATGCTCTCTAGTTCATGAATGAGATTAACTGTTGCTTTTTTAGTCAAGCTTTTATTAAACTCAGATGATTATATCAAGATGACAGAACATTGAAAGATAAATTTCAATTTCTACATAACTAAAATATACATGACCAAAAAATACATGCACAAATGTATTACAAAGAATAAAACATGTAAAGATAGATGAGACCAATCCTGAGCTTAGATCTGTTAGATAAGATCTTGAGGAGGAGAGGGGGATCAAGTCCCTCTCCTCTCCACGACTCGGACTCAGCAACAACTAAAGCTCCTAGCTACACGCGCCCTGATCGGGGGCGCCCAACCGAATCTGGTTAGGGCCCCCCGTCGTGCAACGCCACATATAAAAGGGACTAAGGGGCTCAGCAGCTAGGGTTACGATCTCTATTTCGTCACCCCAATCCCGAAATATCCTAAGCACCGATCAACTCGGCGTTGTCAGCGATGGGAAGACCCTCACCGCCGACGTCTACACCGATCTCGACGTCCACGTCAGGATACTCTCGAGATAGTGGGTTACTCAGACTCAGACTCAGACTTTGTGGGTTGTGTGGATACTAAGAAGTCCACGTCAAGATATATATTCACACTCGCGATTGGAGCTATATCGTGGAGAAGCTCCAAACAAACTGTGACGACATCATCGACGATGTATGCCGAGTTTGTTGCATGTTATGAGGCCACTGGACAGGCACTATGATTTAAGAAGTTTGTTTCCGGTTTAAGAGTGATCGACAGCATCGAGAAACCACTTAAGCTATACTGCGACAATGAGCCTGCAGTGTTATACTCCTATAACAACAGAAAGAGTGTTGCTGCCAAACACATCAATATTAAGTACTATGTTGTTAAGAAGAAAATTCAAGATCTAGAGCATATAAGTATCAAGCGAATGATTGCGGATCCGCTCACAAAAGGCTTATCACCCAGCATGTTCAGAGAACACTTAGCCGGCATAGGTTTAAAGGAAAGCATATGATCATTGAATTTTTAAGGGGTCAAAATAAGATGAGCATCTGTTTCAGAATGGAAAGATGCGTCGTGGTTGTTGAGTCATGTAGTACGTAATTGACTATTGTGATGAAACATACCCTATGCATCGATCCGTAACGAGGCAGGTATTTGTTTAAGTTTAATATAAGTAGGTAAGATCTAGGGAGAGAATGTTAGATAAGATCTTTGGGAGGAGAGGGGGACCGAGTCCCTCTCCTCCCCATGACTCGGACTCAGCAGCAACTAACCCTCCTAGCTACGCGCGCCCTGATCGGGGGCGCCCAACCGAATCTGGTTAGGGCCCCCCGTCATGCAACGCCACATATAAAAGGGATTAAGGGGCTCGGCGGCTAGGGTTACGATCTCTATTTCGTCACCCCAACCCGAAATATCCTAAGCACCGATCAACTTGGCGTTATCAGCGACGGGAAGACCCTCACCGCCGACGTCTACACCGATCTCGACGCCACAGCACCGGCCATGGCGTCGCTCTTAAAGAACCAAGGCAAACCCGAAGGTACGCCCTAATACCCTACTAGTTCTAGCCTAGCGATCCTAAGGCGAACCTATTTCTATCAAGATCGTCACACATATCCCTAAGTAAAACACTTTCTAACTGTCTGCTCTAAGTACAGACATGCTACTGTAACCAAATCTCGTGAACTCGACCTCTAAAGAATAGCCTGAGTACGAATTCAATAGATAACAAGTATATAACCAAATCTTTCTTTCGTCAAAAAAACATATCAAAAAACATATCATTCCTATAAATTAAAATAACCAATAAGTAGCAGCCGCTCCTAATTAACAGGATATACCATGTCAATTCTTTCCTAACTCCCCGTAGCAAACCACCAAGCATATAATAAGACTGTACAGTCTCTGAACGAGAGCTGGAGACTTGACAGTGGAGTGAGCAGGCACGCAGACGGAGCCAAATGAAAAGGGTGGACGTCACTGGGCTTCTAGAAGGGAGAGCCATCCAGGTCAAGGCTTCTAGAAGGGGAGTCAGACAAGATAGGATTCACGCGCTTCGTAACGCAGCGTATCCTTCTAGAAACTCTGAACCCACCATGACACGAGAAGAAAAAGATGCATGCGTTACGACGATATGGTACACTACGCCTCCATGATTCCATCTACCTAATCTCTCCGCGTGGATCGATCTGCTCCAAGGAGCACAAATTCGATCTCCCTAAAAGGTTCATGCGTTCACGGGATTGATTGATTGATTAGTCGCTCGATCGATTCTCTTTTGGACCCAAACTGACCGTGTTTTGGGCGTAGTTTACGTGTATTTTAGCAGTATAAGTTTGTGCTTGGTTTTGCTTTACAGAAAATAAGTTGTGTCCAGTGTCTTTGCAACGAATAGGTAAGATTTTTATATTTATATTCATGACGGTATTATAGTTAGAAATGATAAAAAACTTTAAATGAATTTTAGGATCTAAAATTCAAAAAATTTAGTAGTTTTTGAGCTGCAGGAGAAACAAGCATGACCTAAAACTATTTTTTTTCGCTGGACTAGTTAAGTACTGGACTAGTTAAGTACCGGTCAAATTTTATTAGAATTAGAAGAAAAATATATAAGTTGGTCAATAAATATAGTTGTTGCACTTGAAATAATTAACTGGTCAAAGTAATGTTTATAGAACTGTTAGGCTTATACTTTTTAAGCATAAAACTATCAGTACCATTTTATTTTGGAACTCTCAACTAGATCATAATTTCATAAAGTAACCATGTGTATGGAAGTTAGGATTTCATAGAAATGTTAAAAAATAGCCGATA
>KE372815.1:344398-358884 GCA_000418225.1 Zizania latifolia | reverse complement strand
CAGGTTGTGACAGGGTTGTTAGTTGCTGAAGTAAATGTCAATACAATGTGTGAACTAGGATCTGGAGGTGTCTCCTTGGTAGTTAACGCATCACTCAAGTTCTGACTTCCTGAATCAAAATTCATATTAGGAACAATCAAAATGAATCTGCTCCCAAGATACAAGTGTTGATAGAAGTATAGAACATCACATTAGTTGCTGCTAGCTTAGCAGATGAGTGACCCAAATACTTGGAAATATTTTACCTGAGCATAAGATCCAGCCACTAAGATCTGACAAATTATGGACAATGAGACTCACTCCAAAACATGCCAAATTACACTGGGACTTGGAATATTGCAATATTATATGATTTGTAGTGAACAAATTCATCAGGGCTATTTTGAAAAAAAAAAGAAAACTTGCGACTACTAGATTATTAGTCCATAATTGATTAGAATTTGTGTCTCATTTGCATCTTGCGCAATTTGAGAGTAGCAAGTATTTTCTCTTAAGACTCATTTTTCTTCCAGGTTTCGATGGCTATGCGCACTCTAGGGACATTAGGAGTAAGAACAGCTTGGTATGGTTGATTTCATTTGAGTGAATTTAAATAAAAATAGAACATGGAAGTATGGAACTTCAAATCATCACCTAGATTGATCTAATCATAAGAATCATGATTATTATCCTTATGTAATGAACCTGCAGATGCAGCTTTTCATGAAACAGAGCCCCTCCAAAAAAACATTTCATGAACCGGAGAAATTCTGACATTGTTTTCAATGTGTCTGCAGCTTCTCGTATTTGTTTATACATTATGCACTTCTTGTTGCATATGTGGCACGCTCTTCAGAGATCATGACAAACTCATTGGGCATTCCATTGTATGACCTCTTTTCTCGGTTTCAACTTTAGTTAATCTTCTAGCTAAAACATTGTTTTCACATCTTTTCTTTTAAAAAGGATGGACCCATCTGATCAGTGCATCATTCGACACATTCCATAGCATTATGTAATAAACAAATAATATAGAAATTATGTTAGCAGTTACATAACAGTTACAGAGCATCATTAGTCATCACAGTGCAATTTGTTCAGCATTCAGTAATGCCTTCTTTTGAACCAGATGATGTTATTATGGTTACAGGTGGGAGAGTGCTACCCTGTTTTCACTGGCTTTCGGGGGTCTATGCTACTTTGGAAGGTAAATGCAGATGTTACTGTATCATACAAAATGATACGCTTCCTGAAATAGCAAATATATTTTTTCTGATCTAAGTTTCATAATCTTTTTAATTAGATTTAAGGGTTCATCACAAGTTTAAAAAACTGTATAGGGTTCATCACAACATATAGGAATGGCAATCCTCCCCAAAGGTGGAAAGTTTGTTAATTCAAAATATTGGTTTTATAGGAATCTATGTGCTTAAACACTTAGGTAATCTATCATCTTATATGTTGCACCTACACCAGAAGTGACAAGCACTGAAACTTTCTATTGATGACTGCAGTCAGCGAGTCATTGGTGCAGTTAATGGTTTTTTGGTGATCAGCATCCTAGCATCCTTCACAACTCTTGTGGTAAGTGCACCTAGTTTATTTTGCAGGAAATATGGCCATCTTTTCAGTAATGTAGTCATTCCGCTAGGCCCTAGCTATATGGTTTCAATATAAAATGAAAAGGTTAAATGACCATACCACAAGGGGGAAAATCACATAATGAACAGTCAGTTATAAAGTATAGATGGTGAATGCAGAGAGTGTGACCTTGGCAGGTGGTGGCATGTGGAAACCTACAGTGGAGTTCTCTTCTTGAAGCGAATTATGCCGCTGCCCCACAAAGTATACCAATAATTGCTCTTTCATTTGTATACCAGGTAGTCCTACTTAATGTATCCACTTATTCACTTCGAATGAAAATACTATTGGCACTAGACTGAGTATTCTCCTTAACAGAATGTAGTTCCTGTCCTGTGCACAAATTTGGAGGGAGACCTATCAAAAGTAAGGTAAGGCTACGATCGAAAATCTGTATGTAAAATCTGAATAAATACAGAAGTTGTAAACACAGAAGGATATAAACAGTACTTCCAGACTTGTGACAACAGAACAATATACACCTTGTTTATAACAAAAATATTAAAAACAATCATAGTTTTTCATTAATATGGGACACACATATATGAATTTTCATTTTTCAGTTAATGGCAATATTACAGTATCCTAAGTTGTGGGTTCAAAAGGAATATACATATCCTTATTGAATATTGCAGGAAGGCCATTGTGGTAGGAACTGCCATACCCCTTGCTCTGTTTCTCATTTGGGATGCTGTCATCCTGGGGACAATTCCAGGCCTTGCAGAGAGTGGAACTATTATTGATCCGTTAGAACAACTTAGATCAAGTAATGGAACAGTAGGGGTAAGTATTTTCAAGTTGTTCATATGATGTTCCATGTTTCTAAAAACTGAGCTTAATTTGAAAATGTCTTTTTCATTGCAGCCTATCATTGAGGCGTTCTCATTTCTTGCAATTGGCACATCATACATTGGATTTGTTTTAGGACTGTCAGACTTCATAGCAGACTGTAAGTTGTCTTCTTCAGTCCAGATCAATCACATTTTTCAACTCAGGCAAGGTTTAAAGGAGTACCTCTCCAATTTATGAGACTTGAATATAGAAAAAATTGATGTTAATATTTTGGGACTACTTAGAGAGAAACTATTCATGTACTTGAACTTAATTAATGGCTCCTATTGGGTTTCAGCTCTAACCTACCCCAACTTGCTTAGTATTGAAAGGCTTTGTTGTTGTTGCTGTTGCTGTTGCTGTTGTTGTTGCTGTTGTATTTTGGGACTACTTACTGCTATTAATCCACTACCCTTTCTTCACTTCTATAAAACTTTGCAGTGCTTAAACTACCAAGTGGACAGAACAAACCTCTGCCGTACCTTGTAACTTTGCTCCCTCCGCTTGTTCTATCATTGCTTGATCCAGAGATATTTTTCAAGGCATTGGACTTTGCAGGAACTTATGGAGGCAAGGACCCTTTAATATTATCTCTAATTATGAATAGTCGTACAACAGAAACATGTATAGACCTATGTTGTCTCAAATTTTATTTTCCAAAACGAGCTTGTGGTAGAATGAAAGCAACCAATAAGGCATTTCCATCATCCTTATATTTTTCCTATTTCATAATGATACCTAGTAACTTAGAACACAAATTACATTTTTTCACCTAATCCTAAAAAGAAAAAATGACTGTGTTTTTGGTGATGGGTATTTGAAAATCCCAAGTGCTTGACCTAGATTCAAAGCTTGAGCCCTGGGCCAAGCTAAAGTTAAAGGGAACTATTTAAATCAGAGTCATGGATTCATCCAAATGGAAAATAATATTCTCTGCAGCCATGAAAAATATATGACAATTTGTAAAGAGAAATATGGAACATCATATGGCATGGGATCATATATAGCATCAACATCTTCATGAATAGAAGTGCATAACACTCATCTGGTTACTGATTGAACAAATATTAAATTTGTTACTTCAGTAGAATGAAGTGATATCTTCTTGGGAAAAAGAAGAATGAACTGATATCTTGCATGTATTCTTTTCAGTTCTAGTACTTTTTGGAGTTTTTCCTGCAGCTATGTCTTGGTCAGAGAGGTACTCCGATGACCTGGAAGCTCCAGTACCCCCAATAGTCCCCGGAGGAAAATTTACCCTATCATTTGTCATGGGGGGCGCCTTGCTCATAATTTTTTCAGAGATTTTCAAGGACATAATGCAGCTACAAGGACTACACTGACACTTACAGACTTACAGTTCCCATACAGATGCATCAACAGAACTTTTTAATGCAATATTGCTAATAGCCTCATAATTTTGTACATAAAATTGATTGAGACGGTTGTTAACTAACTGTTTCACAGTTTCATCAAGTCACTCTGTTGAGGCAAGTTGTATATAAGTATCAAGCTATTTTCTTTAATTATTCAATGCAGACTGAAAATAAAGACTTCCAGAGTTTCATGAAAACCTAAAAGAGTCAAAAATAGTCAATGTTGGATTAATTACGTGTGCAGTTCATGATATTTTTTAAGTTGTTTGGGTTTATCATCAAGATTCGTAAACTTATCTCAACAGACTAAAGGTAAAAAAGCAACATCATGCATTAAAAAAAAAAAGAAACCTTGCAAGCAAAAGAAGGGTGACAAGAACATACTTTATGCCACTATTCCAGAGCTCTCTACTACCAAAAATCATTGCAAGAACAGGATCCCTCTCTAAAATGATGGAATCTGGCTCTATCACGAACCACGATTTCCCGATTATAGATCTGGGACACTAACTTGGCAAACTTGTGGCAATCCATACAAAAGCGAAGATTTTTCACGATTCTGATTGCAACATCTGGAGGGCCTCCAATGAGCCCAAACGCTATTGCAAGCTTCTCGCTGTGATGGCCGAGTGCCTGCTCTTTCTCTTCCTCTTCAACGTCATAAAACACATCTGCAGTCTCTGTAACATAACCTTGTAGCTGCATCTTTGTACTAATCTCAGCCAACTTTGCATGGATGTCATCATATGATGGATGTGACTTGTCACCTGAGATGAACTCATGGATGGAGCCATTTATCTCGATCGAGCTGCAACCAGGAATCTTCTCAATCCCCTTCCTTCTCATCGTCCTCCGAACATCTTCAACACCACTCCATCTCCCAACTGCAGCATAGAGATTTGAGAGGAGGACATGGTCACCGCTACAAGTTGCTTCCATCTCAGATATGGCAGTTTCAGCCATGTTGACATCCTTGTGCAGCCGGCATCCACCGAGCAGTGCCCTCCAAATGACGAGATCCGGCTTCATTGGCATGCCTGTAATGAGCTTGTGTGCTTCCTGCAGATGACCGGAGCGAGCAAGGAGATCAACCATGCATGCATAATGCTCAAGGATTAACCTTATGCCATACTTCTTGGAGATCATGTCGAAATGCTCCCTCCCTACATCCACAAATCCACCATGGCTGCAAGCCAGTAGGACTCCCACAAAGGTCACTTCATCTGGCGCTGCTGTTGCATCGAGCTCCATTTGGTGAAACATGTCCAATGCTTTTGTGGAGTAGCCATTCATGGCCAAGCCATTGATCATGGCATTCCATGTGCATGTGTTCCTCGCCCTCGACCTGGTGAACACATCCAGCGCAAGCTCCACGGCGCCGCACTTGGCGTACATGTCGACCAGCGCCGTGCCGAGGAACTCGTCCCACCGGAGCTTCTTCTTGTCGACGAAGACGTGGATCCACTTGCCTGTCTCCAACGCGCCGGCGCTCGCGCACGCCGACAGCGCACTGACGACCGTGCCACGGTTCGGCGCGAAGCCTTCCGCCATCATCCGGCGGAAGAGACCGAGCGCCTCCACGGGCTTCCGGTTCCCGACGAGCCCAGATATCATGGCGTTCCAAGAGACCAGGTCTCTCTCCGGCATCTCCTCGAAGACGCGCCTCGCCGACGCAACGTCCCCGGCGCGGCAGAACCCGGCGACCATCGACGTCCACGTGACGGGGGTCGGCGCCGGGACCAGCTCAAACAGCCGGCGCGCGGAGCCGACGTCGCCGGACATGGCGTAGCCATGGATCATTGAGTTGAACGAGACGGTGTCCCGGTGGGCCATTCCGTCGAACACCTTGCGCGCGTCCGCGACACGGCCCGTCGCGCAGTACCCCTGGATGAAGGCATTGTTGACGCGCGTTTCGCGGTGGAACCCGAGCTTGACGAGGACCGCGTGGTGGTGGTGCGGCGTGCCGGCGGCGGAGGCCTCTCTGAGGAGGGAGAGGAAGGCCTGCTGGTTCAGACGAGATGGCGGCATGCATCAGCGCCGGGACGTGAGATTGTGAGCTCAGTGAGCAAGGAATCTTTCACACTACTTCGACATTATGAACATCATTAGGCCTGTGTGTGTGAGCAGCTTCATATTTCAAGAAATGATCTGGAGAAGTTTACGATTCAATTCCAAATTCTACAAGACTTTTATAATTTAGAGAAAAAAATTAAATTGTTTAGAAGAGTTTCAGATTCTAGAAGTAAATTCTACTACCAGCTTTATATAGGTTATTTTAAACTTGTGCGTAAAAATTTAGCAAATAAAATCAAATGAATTTGTTGCCCCTAATTCTGTTTTAGAAGAGACGAGTTGTTTATTTATATCAGTGACATTTATTTAACAAGGGTAACATGGAAAGAAAATATAAAAAATATATATAAGTTTTAAAATGACTTATATTTAGAAAATAGTTGAGAGGGTTAAAATGATTTATATAAAGAATTAAAAGAGTGTATATTACTGTATTGCTTCAAGCTAGAACAGTGTACACCTGTTTCAGTATTACAACCATGATTGCTGAGGAAACAGGGAGGAACAGTACGGCATTGACAACAACCCAATCATCCACCCATCTTAGGGTCCCAAAACCTTCCTTATCACAGAGAAATACGAAAAGACCATGACCTAATCTACAAAGAAGAAGCAAACGATGAAGAACACGATGATCTCAGTGCTACTCCACTCAGCTTGCTATGCTCCGATCCAAGGGGTGGAAAGCAACCATGAATTCATTATGAACCACCAAATACCTGCAATGCAATGGATCAAGACATCAAGTCAAAGCACTGGTGGATAACATACCTAGATATTAAATTTGATGAAGAGCAAACTTACTCCGGCTAAAAAGTCTTTTGAAAGCTTTGGTTTAGTTTTGGCGTATGTCTCCTCAGCTGGCTTCTTTTGAGGAATTGGGCGAGCAATTTTTTCCTCAAGGACTTGATTGGATTCTATTCCTTCTGTCTTCTGCTTCTGTTTTCATGATTTCAGCAAGTTCATAGAAATTCACATATGACAATTTAAAAACAGTAAAATATGAAAAAACAACTAATGCTCAGTATAGCTGTATTTTATGTATTCAAACAACAGAATTTGTTGTTGTTACTATATGAATTGAGAAAATCTGGAGCTAACAAGAAAATGCTTTGATTGTGCTACCAGATAAACATCAACGTAAAGGATGTCACGCAAAACATGAGTACAGACCTTTTTCCTGCGTTCTTGAATGTATTTCAAAGTACGAGACTTCTCAACATTGGACAGGTAGTGGTCACGTTGTTTCTTTGCAGCTGATATCTCCAAGTTTAGTTTCTGCTCCCTGATATGAGTCTTCTCAGCTGCAATATATTCAAAGGATGAGTGCAACTTACAAAAGTGTTCTTTCATTAAGCAGAAATTTACATCAATGTTTTTACTTTGACTTTCCACATACCTATTTCACCAACAAGATCATCCCATTTGAATTTCTTCAGATATTTTATGTTCCAAATGTCATAAAAAAAGGGAGACCTCTTCTTCCCACCTAACAAAACACATTGGTAACCCAGGTTAGTTTAAACAATAGCCACAGAAGAAAAGTGAAGCTCTATGACACGTGCACTGTGCACAACAGTTGAAATTTCATATATGAAATCATCCCTGAGGTACTACAACAAACAGTAACATAGATGGAATAACATGAATGTACCGCAGAACTAAAAACACACCTAATTGTTCACCATTAAGTAGATTGGCCACCCTCTTGGCAACGCTTTTCTTGGAAAATTCAATCCACCTAGCCGTAAACAGACATTTGAAAATAATTTCAGATGAAATATAACAGATTTTGTACCATACGTTTACATAACTTCTCTAAATGAAAATACATATCAAGAGATGATTGTTGGCAAGTGCCATATGTTTTGATATTCAGCATAACATGATGTCATAAGAACAAAGGTTCTTCTCCAAAGCAGCACCATTCCAACTATTTCTTTCTAAACATACCCTTCAGTGTACGCCTTTGCTCGAACATTAGCATGCTTGCGATGACCTTGACCTGGAGGATAGACATAACAATGGCATGTAAGAAGTCAGGTCACTTTTTCTGGTTATTAACAGACAAAGAATGAAGAGCTAATATTGTGTTGCGTGAGCAACATATAGAGCAGTTCGAACTGAAATTTCCCTTAGTTTCAAAACCGTTCCGTAATGAATGTCAGTGGCTGGTATATTGATGTAGCAACAGTGCAAGATGTACATCACTTCACATACAGAACATTGTCAACCAATTACCTTTATCTAGAAGAATGATTTTCAGAATTGTGCCATGAACAGCTCTTTGTCCATAGTTTTTCATCTAACCATCCAATCAGTGTGATGATATAAAAGCATTAAGCGCATCAAAAGGCATAAGCAGAACAGCCTTGTTACACAGGCACATGTTGCAGCAGTAAACCCTTCACGAAATTTCGTCTGCGAATACCAAGCGTCAGCAGCGTTTCACACTGTATCTTATTTGATCAGACAACTTCACCAATTTCGCTTATATTTATTGTTCTAGCTAACTACATTATATAGTTCTGCACACATTCACTTAGATAACCACCTGCAGCTTCCCGCACATTGTGTTCCTCGAAATCGCGAATGATCCCTGAACTTTGAAAAGAACTACCACATCCCAGAATGAGCAGAACAGCCTCAGTAATTGGGGGTGTGGGAGGGGGGCAACTACAGGCATCTGGATGCTACAGAGTGCGAATTACCTTCTGGGACGAGGTAAATCCTCTGCACCTCGCCGTACTTGGAGAGCATCTGGCGGACGTGCGACGGGTTCATGTTGGGAGGGACGCGGCTGAGGTAGCACACCCCGCGCTTGCCGAGGCCGTCGAGCCTCTTCAGCGCCTGCTCCCTCGTCTCCTCCTCGCCTTCGCTCCCGAGACCTTCCTCCTCCCATCCCTGCTCCTCGTTCACCTCCTCCTCCTCCTCCCCCGAGTAGTATTCGCTCTCGCTGCTCCCCGCCATAGGATCCCACTTCAGGCGCGTATGCCCCTGTCACTGTCAGTAGCCCGCGCGGCAGCAGGAGTCTGCGCGGCGGCGGCGGCGGAGTCCGCGTGTCATGGGCTAATGGCGACGGAGGGTTTGGAGCTCCGCCCCGATGAGTACGAGAGCATAGCAAACATGGGCCTCATTGGGCCAATACGGCCCATATAATTATTTAGGCTTTCTCGGCGTTCACCGGCCCATATTTGGCACGAACAGTTTTGGGATGTCATATTATTTTTTATTTTGTTAATAGAAACATAAATAAACACGGATATATTGGAAACAAATAAAAAATAAATAGCTAGAACTGAATACGGTTCGAATCATCGGAATACAAAAACTTCTTAATGCATGCAAAACAGCACGACAAAACAAATAAAAAGATTCAATTTATAAGATGTCTTCAAATATCTACCCTACTATATAATTGACGAGTTGATTTATCTACCATCATCTACCATCTATTAAATCTCAGCCCTTCATTTACTTGTGTTAGATCTCAACCGTCGTTTCCCCTATTGCTTCACCACCCGCACCCCTGCATTGACCAAACCCTAACTCGACAAATTCACCTTCGGCTCTCGATCTCGCCGCCGCCTTCAGTGCTAGCGCCCATGCCCAAAACCCTCAAGTGCGAGGATTAGAGAGGACGAGAAAAGAAGCGAGCGTGAGGCCTCTTCCCCTTCTCCGGTACATCTCCCAGAGAGGCAGGCAGGCACCCTCTCCTTCGCGGCACCGCCCTTGCCTTCTTCAAGAGATTCTTGTCCTGATTTGCTAGAGGCCGGCCGAGCGGAGCAGCCCGGGAGGTCAACGGCGCGTCGGCGAGATCGCCCAGCGTTCTGCATGCGTCGATCAATCGGAGGTGAGGTGCAGATCAGTTTCCACCTGAAAAGAAACTGAACCGTCACTTGATGAGGTGGCATGGGTAGATTGGAGATCCACTGGGAGTTACATTGATTTCTTTCTCTCGAATTAACCATACATTTCATCCCAATCTGCTTTATTTGTTGCGTGCGTGGTGCAGTACTAACTGCAGCTTGTTTCCAAAATAATTTGGAACATGATGTCTCTGTCATGGAGCTGAACCCCATGTCTCACATTGAAATCATGGAGAAGCAATCTGGAGCCTCTGATTTTTGTGCTATTTGTATGTGGAGTTTAATAGCGATCATCATGTAAGCCACTTCATTTCGTTGTTTTATTTTCGCAGGATTTGTGCTTGCTTTCTTTATCTTGCTTATGGACAACAAGAGTAAAATGCACCCCATCCTCGCAAGGTCAGTATCTCAGTATCTCCTTCGGTGTTACCGACTCATTTGGCCCTATTGATGCTTTCCATTTATTTATTGTTTTATGTGATATAAGGGAGGACTTAAATTTGCACCCAAGGTTCCTCCTAAGAAAGCTGCAAAGGTCGTCCTGAAAGCGTATGTGCTTCATTCCATATTGTACAACTACTGATAGTATGAAAAACTAGCCAAATAAAACTGAGAAAACAGAATGGTTCAAAAACATCAGCTGAATAAAAACAGAAAATAATAACAGTGACAGAGCACTAGTAGGGGGTGGACTGGTGTTTGTTACCTGGATTTATTGTAGGAAGAAAGTGTTGAAGTAAAGAGATGAAGGAGTAACTAGATGCTGAAACTGCAGCAAGATACCCTTTTCTTGACGTCTACAAATCAAAGATCTGTCTGAATTTTGATATGTTGATCTTACTTCTTGATCTCATTCAGTCATTTTTAAGTTGGTGGTGTGTGGAACGTGTATTACTCTCTCTAATAAAATTATAGACATTACTAGGTTTTTAATTTTATCACTTCATCTTCTTACTAAAATTACTTGGTTTACTTTTTCTATATGAAGGTTGACTGTAGGGATAAATTAGAAGATGAAGAACAGGATGTAATCTACCATGGTCACTATACATATGGTGATTTGGGTGAAAAGTGTTTTGGCACTATAGGTCGATGCTTGACGGGATTCCTCATCCAAGCAGGGGGGCTGTAGCTTACCTAATATTCATTGGCTAGAATCTCCATTCTGTCTTCAGCCAGTTGATGTCACCAGCTACTTTCATCTTTGCCATCCTGCTGCCTGTGCAAATCTCTCTATCCAGTTGATGTTATAAACATATGACTGCTGCTAGAAGCAAACATTTAGAATACATTTCTCATTTTTGCCTTCTTTGTTTGGTAGTACAGGTGTTGTTAAAAAGGGCAAAGCAGGCTTGATAATTCTTCATGATTGTAGCAAAATATTGGATGGAAGCACAGAAGAAATCTGGTCTGCATTATCACACAAGAAAGAAAAAAATATCTATTAGTGTTGTTCGCATGCTAGATGCTGCAACTGTTCTATCTCTTTTCAGAAGAATGATTAATGAGGTAGATACTATTTTCTATCTTTCAAGATTGCCATTTTATGTGAGAGTATCGCAATTTATAGGACATGTTTGTTTCACTAGGTTTATGATATATTTTCTCTCAATTCAATATTCTAAAGGATTGCGAACTGCTAAACCTCGGTGATAGACCTGATAAACTTATCGTGACAGAGATTACCGTGCCACCTGTACCTATCTGCCCTTCTATTTTTGTTGCTGGTAGAAGAATAAGGTATGTTCTTTAGTTTTTAATATCTTAGACATACTCATGTCAAATGGTGATTCAGCACAGCTATAAGCCCTTGTAATGTCATGAATTGTCTTGCTTCTCACAGCAATGAAGATAACATTACCGTCATATTGAAGAGTATTGCTAATACAAATTCCATCCTTAAGGAGACCCTTCAAAATAGTGGCCAGTTCATGAAGTGCTTTGTAAGATGCTCACAGAATTTCCTTTGTTTCTTTTTTAATTAATTTTGTCTTTTCTTTCTCTCTTTGTGGAACTACTTCTATATTTTTAGAATTCCTTTTGGATTGTATTTTAGAAACTACATTATCCTATATGTTCATGTAATGTCCAAATTAATTGCTGAATTATTAGATTGGTTACTTTTAAGGGTGCAGCCTTGTACTTGTACAAACTGATATTGGAATAACAAAGGGATGCTAATTATTTTGAACTAATATTTACATATACCTTAAATGCAGCTCTTCAGACAACCATAGAGGAAGGGTTTTGTGGGCACTACACATATGAGGGCTTTCCCACTCACACTTCCCTAGAAAAGAATAATATTCTGTATGAATTTTAGATATCGCGACATTTTATTGTCAAATGTGAGCTCCATACGGTAAATATTAATAGACTAGGCTTTTTTTCCCTCCCTTTCTTGTTGAGGGATTTCATTTAATTTTGTTACTAGCATGTTCTGAATCTGATCCTCTATGATTTGAGTATTTCACAGAAAATTGTTGCAAACAAGGAAGAGAGATATGATTTATACTATCTCAACTGATAGTTTCTCTCTATGGA
Source organism: Zizania latifolia (assembly GCA_000418225.1). Lineage (NCBI taxonomy): Eukaryota > Viridiplantae > Streptophyta > Magnoliopsida > Poales > Poaceae > Zizania > Zizania latifolia. The sequence goes on along the minus strand of KE372815.1, from coordinate 346,571 downwards.
AATCTGGTGTGTTAAGTGTAGGTGGATCAAGTTTTAAATGGTCAAGATCCCTTGAGAAGCATTCTCAAAAGATCAATAAGGTAATTGGCTTCGGTCATACTTGTTCCATTTTCTTTTGCTCAAGTTGGAGGCATCAGGTATATGATGAAACCCTTCAAGAACAAGTTGTCCTGCTCATTTCGGCAACATGCTTTTGAGCTTTTCGTTAGTGGATATCAGTTCGGCAACAACACCATCTTCGTTAGCCGAGTGTCCTGCATCCAGAACCACCTACATACAATACAACATTGCAGTTGCTCAATATCGCGGTATTTCATCTATATACCTATTTTACAAACTCAAATTAGGCTTGTAATATAATTACATTTGTTGTTATTACTTATTGTAAAAAAGCATCGTGTTTCTTTTAGTTGAATAACTCAATTAGAATCTTTTTTCTTCGGAATATTTTACATGTTCTATCAGGAATATCTATTGAACAGGATATACTCTTTGAATCATCGTCGATATCTTTTGACGTAAATCTTAATTTATCTTTTTATTTGCTTTAAGTTCAAAACATTTATTGTCTTTTAATTTTTATCGTAGCATTAACACGGGTACGATACTAGTTAATACATGTTGATAAAACAATAAGCAATATCATAAATAAAAATATGATTTATAGAAAGCATTGGCTCGAATGAACACATAATTTTCAGTTTTTACCAAGCAATTACTCAGTAGTTTAATTTATATGGTTCAATATTTTATGAATAGATAACAATGAAAAAATTACCTCGTAATATACGAGTAAAAGACAATATAGTTCATATGGAGTAGCAAGCAAATGGTAGAAATAATAGAAACTGTTCATATATTACGTGGAATATCTGTTTTCATCTGGAATCAGTGTTCTATTTTTACTTATTTTTATAAATAAAAAAAATGTTTTTATTTACGTTCTAAAATATTCAAATTATGTGTAACTTTAATGGGTGGAAACTTTTTGCTCCGTTTTTATCCAGCAAAATTACGGCGGAAAAAAATCATGGTAACGAAAAATACAGTGGATCAACATCTCGAGGGTTAGTTTCAACGTCGGATTTGCATGATACAGGGAGAAATTAGAAACAAGAAAATTTAGATTAACGGAAGGAATAAAATTCGATATCTTTTTCCCACGGTAGTTTTGCAGGAAAATGATAGTTCTTGATTCTGGTAAAGTTCTTACACAGATTCTACAAAAAAAGAAAGAACTTCATTGAATGGATGATTCAAGCATATAAGCAATTGCTCTTTGTTTTCATTCAGATAAATGCAACCTCCAAAATACGTCCAACAGACCGATGAGTACGGCATGGCTAGTCATTGATAAGGAAACAATATTATTATGCGCGGCACGTGTTAAATTCAACGGCAAAATCCATAGAATGGGAGTAATTGCAATGATTTTATTTTCGCAGAACTACAACCACTTCAAACAAAAGGCACTCGACTGATCTTAGCCAAAGGGGGACTCAAAAAATGCAGCAAAATAAAAGGAAATTTCGTTCAGGCCACATGAAGTTCAGAAGAAACAGTTCGATTACCGCAGAAATTTGAAAAGGCGGTGCACGGCAAAGAAGGCTTGCAGGCATTATGCCATTATCGAACCAAGCTACACAAATAACAAGACACAGTAAACACTTTCGACAATACTCATCAAAACTTGGATTGAAAAAAAGACTTGTACCTGACACAATATATGTTTCGCCATTACATCAACTACTTTAACAAAACAGGCACTGATGACAGGGACCACTCAAAAATAAACCCGGACTAGCATTTCTAAGAAGGATAATTAGACGGGATAAAAGAAGGCTTCCAGAACGATCAATCCCATTTTTGGAACAACAAGCAACATGTTGACCCATTGATCTTTTAGATTTTGTTGAATGCGACGATGTCACAGCTCTGAACGTATTCGTTGATCGGCTCTTCCGTAAGACGTTCCTCAATCAGGGTGTCCACAGACACCAAATCATCAACAATGGTCATCATGACCTGCAACTTCTTGATTCCATAACCCACAGGCACAAGCTTTGCTGCAATTTAGTAAATAATGTCTGTTAGTATTTTGTAGCCTGCAAAGGGGCAGTTAGCAAACACACAAGAACAGAAGAGTATGATGTTTACATGCTCCCCAAGTGAG
>KE372815.1:295009-310920 GCA_000418225.1 Zizania latifolia | reverse complement strand
ATGAGTTGATCTTCAGGTGGTGATGACTTTATAGGGTGGGAGGCTCAAAAGAAAACTATAGCTCTGACATGTGCAATGAGTTTCCCTTGCTAGTCATTTTTTGCTGCTGCTCTGGTACAAAGTTCTGCTGACTAGTGGTGTGGGTCCCCGGGTTGTCAATCTGCTTCACAGCTTATATTATTTGTGATATAGGATGTTACATTAGTCATGTGACCCAATAATAATCTACAAAAAGGAGAATGGCTACTTTTGTGGATTATTCAATTTTCTGTGGTTTTCTTTTGGTATTATTATGATCTGACAAGCCAAGCGTTGGGATTATTGAGTATGACATGCAATAAGCATATATCTAGTACAACTGTTAACATGGTTAAGTTAGAACATTCTGGGTAGTGCTGACATAGAGAATATTTGGGTGCAATTCCTTGCATGCTCCACTCTTCTGGCCACAATTTGGATTTCATATGCACTTCGCTGAGATATTTTGTGTTGATTGGGATATCTTCCAGTAGAACCAGTTGGTTTTTGGTTGTGCTGCACCAACATATGATTTCGAAGGTGGTTTGCTATTTTTGCTTGATGATTTCCTATTCCTTTGTGATAAGTACTGCACATATTTATCTTTTTACTATGTGATGATTTATGGTTAGAATTACAGTATGCCAGTCCTCATTTCTATTGTTCTGTTGATTTTTAGCTATGGTTCACATTAAGCCCACTATGTTAATTGTTAATTAGTAATTACCCTTTCCTCGACAGGCCAAAAGTAAATAATTTTATTGCAAGTACTTAATGCTAGAGTCACACAAATGAGTATTGTTACAATTATGGGTTCTTAAGGTCTTCTAGTACAGAAGTAGTAGTGCAATAATGAGGTATAGCATGTGGAACATTCGTGTTATTTCTTGCTATCTTCTTTCACAGCAAAAGTAGATTGTAACATTGCAAACATTAATCATGAATGTGTCTCTGCCAATTTTCACTTTTATTTACCCCCATTTCATGTTCAACCGTGGTTGCATATCACGTCAAGTTTGGCTCTATTCGCTTGGCATTCTGCTATGTGTCTCAGCTCGCTCATTCGCCCTGTTAACAGGAAGGAGATGGATAATGGAGCAGCCGCTGCCGCCGCGGGGCACGAGGATTTACCATTGCCCGTCCTTAGATACAGTACCAGATTGAATAGGCATCCTAATGATTTATTCGTTGTGATTGCTAGTGACAGTCCGTTGCAAACATTATTTGTATATGCTGCAAAGGGATTTTTACCTTTATTAGATTTTGTATAGGGTTCCATTAGGCTAAAAAAATTTATAGGGAAAAAGGTTTACCTGTTGCACCAGATGTATACATTGCCGTTACTGTACTTTTGCTGGTCATATCCTTGTTCGCGATACATGGCAACTTATCTGTAGATGCAAAACTTCGATTCACTGGGGCATCATGTCATGACCAGGCCTTGGGTAGTTCTTGTCTTGTGTTTGGTTCTTTTGGCTTACTCGCGAAGCTCAGGCATGCCATTACTATTAGCATCAGAGACCAAGTCGTCCATGTCGGTTTCTGAAGAGGAGACGATGTTGAGGTAAGCGGTGTTTCTGAAGAAGACACAATGTTGAGGTCTGTGTCCACCGTGGATCGGTTGCGCCGCTTGTTCCCGGCGCGCGTCGGCGCCGCCATGGCCATGCCGAGCAGCAGTCGGTTCACCTGCTACTACCGAACTGGGGAAATTCATCCGTTCCCTGGTCACCTGGGTAGACGCGTCTGGAATTCATCGATCTGAAATTCTGAACTTCTGTTCGGAACACACCGATCTGAACTCAAGCATCACTGGTAAGTTTTAACCCTTTTTCCACATCAAGAATCCTGGCTGGCATGCAAATAAATAAAAATTATAGTTCACTTCTGTTCTATGCTTCAAGCTTAATAGATGATTGTTGAAATATAAAGTGTATTATTTTTTTTATGATCGGTTTAATCTTTTGAGTTAAACTATGCATAGTGTTTAATGGAACACCAATTTGCTGTCTATTAGAGCTTGCCCGGCCTGATGTTTTCTCATGAGTTGAGATGCAGTCCACAGGAATTTCCCCTCTGGCTCTCAGCTTTTTCTTCGCCGGACACAAATCTTCACATTTTCACAGCACTGCACACTGCCATGGATGACACACCTTCCACGATAGACGTACTGATTGATCACCTTTAAAAATCAATTATCCGCACCTTTGCCACCGCTATCTCCCAAGGGCCGAAAGCGACTCGCCAGTATACACAAAGTTGGCGTGTCTGTCGATCAATAGGGTGCATGCATTCTTCCTCCTCCATCAACTAACGTACTTTACAAACAAAGTAAACTCTTTGGCAAAAAAGAAAGACCCATCGCCCACTATACACTATACACTAGCCAGACAATGGCCTCCTTTGTCAGCTTCATATCCAGAAATTTTTGGAGCTAGTATAATCTAGCTTTAAGAAATCTCTAAATCTAAAGCTGTGAATAGATTAAGAGTATTTAGTTAAGTAATCTAATTTTTTATTTTAGATTAAAAATAAAAGTTTAAACTATTTTATTAGATCGTATGAGAGACGTACCAAACAGATCATAATATAACAGTTAACCTGATAAGATTGGAACCCGCTCCTAGTCTATAGGACTAGGGCCAGTATATTTTGATGCTCCGTATAAAAATGGATTTAGATTTGGGTCTTTAATTTAACTAGTGGGTCTCTGTGGGTCTCTGTGATACAGTTAACTTGGAAGGAGCAGTTACCATCAGCAGCATGCCTGTAGATGGCGTTGGGACCAGCTGAGGATGTGGCATGTATCAAACGTTGTCTCTCCACTCCACGTGATGGACTTCCCCGAGTGCAACGCATCGCCTAATAATTCCGCCGCAATCACGGAGCAAACAGGGGGATTGTATCGATCGGGGAGCCAGGTGGCCTGGCCGCGAGTGAGAGCGACGCGAACGGGCCAACCCGGCGTCGTCGCGTGGCATGCAGGGCTAATCAAACGGTTACTAGATTACACGACGGTGGTTTTAGGGATGATAGATATGGTTCTCGTAGTCATCAGTTTAGTTTAATGGTTACTGAGTTAGTTTTTATAAATTGTTTTTATAAATCGTTGATCAGTGAGATGGTTGAAGAGCACGGTAAATAGATCGGTTATTGTAGTTTTGTCTAGTCCGATATATCACATGCGCTATTGGCAATTGTGAGATCCTATGTATAGGAATGGCACCGTGGACATTCCTCAGCGGGAAGAAATCTCTCATCTTTGTCTCCTACTAATTAATTTTTCTCACTCTTCGTCCCTATCTTCTATTAAGTTAATAAGCATCCATCGAGAAGAATCTTCCACAACACAGTTGGGCAGTGATAGGGCGTGGGCAGACAACCGGGCGGTGGTGGGGTTGTGGCCTGGCATGATTGAAGACCAGGATGTGCTAGGTTTTTTGAAATTACAATATATATATTGTGTAAGGATTAGTTCACGTATAAAAAATTATTGAATCTCTAGACGAAGAACAAAAACAAAAATTAGAACATACTCACCTCCACTTTATCCGATGCGAGGAGTTTTTCGCACCATCTCCATAAAGACATTTTTTCCTTATACCCATCTCCTAATAAGATAATTTCTCATTGCAAACGAAGAATGACAGTTGCCATCTCTAGTTCTCTACCCTTGTGAGGCGCAGCCTGGCCCCCGAAACGTACGCCTCTGCTTTCGTGGGCGGCTGCGTGATCTGCTGATCTCGAACGGTAGCACATGGAGGCTAGCTAGCAACTGGTGTACTTGCTCAATCCTTAACTGATCTATAGCTTCAGTTCAGTCTAGATTCCATATCATTCTTGATACACTACCTTCCATCTCAGCACAGGTTTGCAAACTGCAAGCATGATCCTCCTGCTTGTGCACTTTTTAGACAGAAGCCAGACAACTACCCAGCTTTAATAATTGGGGAGGCATAACAAAGTCATCAGCGAGTTACTTCTCGCAACTGTTACCCCAGTGTTACCAAAACCGTGGTTACTGATCCGATTGGCGATAACCATAGTTTTTAAGAGAATCATCGGCTGACGGTTAGCGGTAATCAATCCGGTTACTACTAAATTGGACTGATAACAATATAAATCAGACTGATTATTATTGTAATCAGACCAGTTATCGATAGCCGAGGGCTAGATGGCTGTTTTGCAAACCCTAGTCTTCACTGATGTACAACATTTTCTAGTCAATTAGGCCACCACATATCTACCAATATATATGCATGCATCCACCACAATCTTTTCACATGCCCAATCATGTATTAGATGACTAAATCGATCGATTGCTACCAAAACCATAACAAAACCCACCCACTAGCCTCGTTTTCAAACACAGTGATGTCCATGTCCCTACGTTGCCTGCTGCACCTGCCAGATCCTGCGTCGAGTTTATCCTAAACATTTCATCATATTTCCTGCCGATTGCGACGGCGAAACCGATCAATCAGCTGTTCGTTCCTTTGTCGTTTTGGAATTCATTTTTTCTCCCCCCTCCCAATGTTGAAACTGACGACCAATGTGGCCCAGATCATTAGTCAAAGTGCGATAAAACGATGCGTGAGTTTAGCTGAAACGAATGGGTCAGCTAGCAGGTCCAATTCAACGTTCAACGATGTGCATCTCGCCCGTCACAGCACGTCAAGCCACAGTGATCGCTGATGAGCGTAGAATTTATCTTCGAGTTCAAGCACGTAATTAGCAGCTTAAAATGGGCGATTCTTTGAAGCATTTTTATCGATTTTTTAGCAGTTTTGACGTTAGGACCATTATAAGTATGAATATATAGGTCTTGTTTGGCACACTTTCTGATTTAGAGCAAATTAAATCTAATTCGAAGAAATCATAGATATGTAGCTGTAGATATGTAGATGGATTAAGGTATTTAATTGATCGATCTAATTTTTTATTTTAAATAAAAAAATAAATCTAAACTATTTTATTCTGGGCGGTAACTTTTTAATGCACAAGTCACAACGCACAAAGGCGTGGTTCAAATCAGAGAGATTTGACGGAATTCAATAAGATTTGACAAAATCGGTGAAATTCGGTATAATTTGATCAGAATTCGTGGTTTCGACTAATGGTCACATCTGCAAATTAACCCTGACCACAGGTCATGGTATCTTCTGAAATTCTAGACTCGTATCTGAATCCTGAATTCTGGGACAATCCACGTTTACTTCTGAATTTCCAGATTCGTATCTGAATTCTGAATTCTGAATTCTGGGACAATCCACGTTACTGTGTACCCAATGATTGGATGTCGGTTGGCGTGCACATGGCGTCGATGATCAGATGATGGGACGACGCAAGAATGATCATCCGTTTGATTGGATCCATCGGAATCCGTAGGCGATCACTGAACAGCGCGATGCGAAGCGAAGAACAGATTCAGAAACTATCAGCTGTGAACGTTTGATGTAGAATTGGAGAAATGCCGTGAAAGTTCTGTTGCAAAGTCAGCCAAATTGAAGCCTTGTGCCGGCCACTTGAGTGGAGCACCACACCGGCCGGTTGACCGGCGATTTGGGATCGCCAGTCAACCTGAAACCTGTGCTTTCCAGACTGAAAATTTCGATCTTTGGATGACTGACTGAGTTTGTGCTAGCGACCGTAGCGTCAAATAAATCAGTTATCTTTTCTTGACTCCTTCCTTTTTCATGGCCATTTTTCGCGGCATAGCGAACAGGAGTGTCTCTAATGTGTATGGACTGTCCCACCGCAAATAGCCCTAAGTCGTAGTGTCTTCTAAATTAATAATTTAAGATATTGTTTTTAAAAACAATCCTGACTACTAATTGTGTAGCTATTTTTTCGTCGCACACGGTGAACAAATCGTCTTTAGACATGTATGAATTATCTAATCGTAAATAGCCTTATATCTTAGTGCCTCTGAACTAAGATAAATTTTTCGAAAGAGGCCCTCAATGGTGAGTTGCGTGGGAAGCAAAGGCAGTGTTTTTGGATGGATCATCTCCGATCCCCAATCAAATCCTAAGCTTTTCTTGATGTCACCACCCAGCGAACCAAATTGCAATTAAGTATATGATTACAATACGTGCCGGCTTTGGATGGCGACACGCATCGTTGTGTCTAGCTGAGAAAGAGAGAGAGAGAGAGAGATAATAATTAACTCTCCTTGTTGGTCTAGTGAATTGGTGGGTTAGTTCCTGATGCCGTATGCCATGCACAAATAACCTTGTTGATTGATTTGGTAATTCCAGTCTTGTTTACAATCTTCTATTGCCAGTTGCACCACTTAGTTTATGAGGCGAATTATGCGTAGATAAACCTAGAACCTCATACTAATTTACAATTTTTGACAGGATCTATCAATTATATTTATAATACATAGGGAAAATAAGCCATCGTATTTGCTCCGGAGGTATAGAATTTAACGTGGTAATCAAAGAAAAACAGAATAATATAAGCCATTACATCATACTCCCTCTAATTTAAAATAGAAGTCATTTTATATGTATGAACAAAAATTTAAAAACCAACTCAAATTACTTTATTATCATTTCTTTATTCTGCATTAGAAAATATAATTATTTATACGAGAGACGTAGCATTTATTTGATAAAGACATGTAAGAAACGTTACAGAAAGTATACAAATATTTTATAACAATTTATATTTAAGAAAGAGTTGACAAAAAAAAATTAACCAGAGCATATTAAGTCTAGATAGCAAACCTATAACATATAGCATTTGAATATAAAAATAAATTAAGAAAATTAATCACACCAAATAAAACGTATTTAGGCTAGCCGTATAAATAGATCGGATAAATACAGTAAGCCGCACACGAATTGCATGTAAAACCCATGCGTTGTTTCCTCTCCTCCATCGCCTGGAAGCTTCCACCCAAATTGTCTATCCCTCCAAGGCTCCAATCCAACGCTGCCCACAGAAAATCCAGCCACATCACCGCCTAAATTGTTTCCATAATATTATTTTGGTCTATAATCAGATTTGATATTTTATATTACAATAAATCTAGAAGTAACATTATTTAGATTTATTGTACTATAAAATATTAAATTCAATCCTAAATTATAATATTACTGTCGTCAAATCGCTACGCATTTAGGTTGTATTGTAATAAATTTAATTTGTTCGTGACCAAATTCGATATACAAATTAATTCACCGTATATAAACATCCACTCTGAATCCATTTAAAAAATAATATATACTACGATCGCTATCCGTCCAAATTTTTGCCGACCAGTCGCCGTCCATGACGCGCCACGTCGCCACCCACCCCGGAAGCCGGCCACAGACAATCCGAACCACCGCACACGGCGACACGGCGCTCTCACCGCTCTGCTGCTATAAACGCGCACCGTCTTCTTCCCCACCGCGTAGCCGGGCGCCCACCACCGGAGGAAATCCCACCGTTTCCACCCCCAAGAACCGCGACGCTGCACGAGATATCTCCCCATCGCCGCAAGCGACCGAGAGAAAGGTAGGCGAGAGTGCGAGACCTTGACGATTCTGTCGAGCTGGCTAGGCCGCGGCGGGCTGCGGCTGTCTTTGTAAGATCCAGAGGTGGCTGTGAGGCTAAAGGCGGAGGCTTTTTTTTTTGGTTGTGTGTGCGCAGTGATCGGAGGAGGATGAGCACCATGGCCATGGCATCGTCGTCGCTGAACCCGAACGCGCCGCTGTTCATCCCGGCGGCGTTCAGACAGGTGGAGGACTTCTCGCCGGAGTGGTGGGAGCTCGTCAAGACCACCGCTTGGTTCCGCGACCACTGGTTCCGCCAGCACCAGCTGTACGAGGAGGCGGAGGAGCAGGGGCACGACGACGTCGCTGCCCTCCTCCCCGACGACTCCTTCGACCTCCTCGACATGGTCGACACCGACGACCTGTTCTACACCCCCGAGCCCGACCACCTCCTCCACCTCAAGTCCCCCGGTTTCGGTGCCGACGTGCTCACCACGCTCAGCCTCAACTCGCCGAGGGGCGCCGGCGCGGCGGTTTCGCGCGGGATGAGGGAGCAGCCGAGGCACGGCGACAAGCCGGCGCAGTACGTCGGGGCCAGGGGCGGCGCCCGCCGCGTCATCCACCAGCCTCGCTAGAGCCTGCCCGCCCGGCGCCATGGTGAGTGACGCTGATGGGTGCACGGCCGGCTAAAGGTGCCGCCTTTGTGTGTGTCGTTGCTGCCGGCTGCCGCCGCTGCTTCTGTTTAGTGTAACCTTCCAGTTCAGAGTTTAGTCTCTGCTTTCTGTGTATAAGACTGAAAAAAAAGGGGTAAAAATGCAGCCGTCTAGTGCGAAACTAGAGTGATGTAGAATCACGTGTACTACCTTGTTAATGTTGGATACAATCAAGATGGCAGGCAGTCTAATGTTTAGAATCTTTCAACCCCTGCTTCTTCATTTGCTCTCTTCAGAATTTGGAAGCATGTGGTCTGCACTCTGTTGGATCCTGAAAGTTGGTTTTTCGTCTTGTGCGATGATGGTGATTTTGCTTCACACTTACTGGCTCCATCAGCACCTAAAATGGAAGTGATTGATCAAAAAAAGATTGTGTATTTGGGGTCTCTAGCTCTTGAAAAGGTGGAGGTATGAAGCCTTTGAAAGATGGAACTGTGACAATTGGGGATTGGAATCTCCATCGAATTGATCATGATCCAATATTTTTAGGAAATGAAAGCAACATAAGTTACCATTGTTGGAGCAATATCATATGTATAGAAGGTATCACAGGTAAGTGAAAACATCTTCAGTTCAGATTGATTGCACAGTAGGTAACCAAGTTCAGATTGGCAAGATTCCACTGTTCTTAAGGTTAGTTTTTCAGTTTCATGAGCTCAGTCATGCCAAACCGTCATTAATTGTTTTGAGAATTTCATATGCAATACAACATGCAAAAGGTCGCCTTGGTTTAGGTAGCAAAATTACAAAAGGCTATGTTCATGCAGCAGTCAAGTTTCAACATGGTAGCTTGGTATGGAGAACAAATATAAATTCAAGTCAAGTTTCAACATGGCAGCTTGGTATGGAGAACAGATATGAATTCAGAAGTAATTGGTCAAAGTGATAGCGGTCTGCATGGTAGGGAGAAGAAGCATGGATTCAGAAAAAGGAAATGGTCAAAGATAACTTTCCTGATAATATATTGAGATCTGACTGGTTGACAACATCACAAAGCAAAACAAGAAACCAATTACCAGCAGAGACAACAGTGTAGATGTTTAAAAGCCTGTTTCTCAATCCACAATACACGTTAGGTGCCTAGCAAGTATTTGGGCTAAGATTCTGAGAAGCTCTTTAGAGAGCTGGATATTATAGAGTAACTGTAGCTCCTAGCTCAAACAGAACTGTTGAACTGCAGCTATTAGATCCCCAAACAGGATCAAAATCAACAAATAGTAGCTTCTTCCTGGATACAGTACGTTGCATCTCTGAAACTTGATAAGACCCTGCTTTGAAGCTTTCCAAGCTGATCCAGAGTTGTTATCAAATGTTGTCCATCAGGCCAGCAGTAGCCCAGCTACAGTGAACCCTATTTCACTCACCATCAAGCAGGACTTCTGCACACCGCAATATTTTCTTGGGGATAACATGAGCAGGCTACATCTCATGACTACTTTGATTGTCATTACCAAGTTGAGCATTTGCATTTTACAAAACCTCAAGAACGGCCTGAACAAAAATCCCACGCTATGGATCAAGCGTATTAATAAACACAGGAATCAAGGGCACTTGACACGAGATTCTCAGTTACACGGCAGCTACATTAACTGGACGATATATAGTTAGTATATCTGGCTGTTCAAGCAATAGAGGACGCGCTAATCAACTGCATAGCAATACCGAACTTATACTTGCATGTAGAACAGGACATATGCTTGGTCATGCAAGACCTTGTTCACACTGACAGGTGTGACAGTATCGTCATCGAATCGAAGCCACTGCCCGCTGGCAGACTTTGCATCGGCAGTGTAATGACCCCTGGACGGGTTTTTCCCAAGATGCGTGATGGTTGCAACAAGCTCATATCTCCTGCTCTGCATGTGATGAAAGATAGCTGTTAGATCAAGCGATCCGAGTGCAATCCACAAACAATTATTACATTCCCTTTTATGCATTCGAGGACACGCATCAATTTCTCTAAAACACGCTATAACATTTCTCTAAAACACGCTATAACATATTGAGTTTTAAGAAACAATTGCGATTCCATAATGTGGGTATAAAACATGCATAAAATCGACCCAACGAAAGATACCACAAAATTTTGGAAAGGAATTCATAAAAGCGTATCTGGCAAATTGTCACCTCTGATGACGGCGAACTCAGCAGATCACGACTAAGAACCAGCTCAAGAGGGAAGCGAAGTGCCTTGAAGAGTTTAGTGCACCCATAATTTCCATAACTAAACCTCTTCAGGTGTAGTATCATTATCTTTGAAAGCGTGTGTATCTTGACTAATTTTCTAGCTGTCACCAACCCAGCCTGCAAGATCAAGTTTGACCACGGTTATATGAAACAAGAAAGCACCAAGGATGCAAAAGATAGTACTAACATGACAAGATGTACAATTCAGCATGACTTAAAAACTTGCAGCAACTTGAAGAGAAGAAACATTCAAACAAAAGGAGGGTAAACTGACAAGGCTTATATCTATCTATTTGGAAAGGAAGATGCTACTGTAAGTGCATTCAATAATTAAAGGTAACCAACCACAATAAAGTTGCAAGGTAGACTAGAGATGCATCCCAAGGAAAAACAGAATGGATATTGCATTTAACATTTTAGCTATTTAGTAAAATGCACTAGATGTGATTGATGTTCATGCCACTGTAGAATGGGCTGTCGATTGTATGTAAAAAACTCAAGATATTGCAAAACAAACCACAAAAGATTTGAGTAGCGTGCCAAATAATTGAGAGCAAATTTCAACAAGATGTACCTTTCCAGCAGCTGTTCGGTATCCTTCCAAAGACTCAGGAGCAGAAAACAGATGAAGTGCATCATCAAGTGTCTGAACAGCATCTGGGAATATATCAAGATGGAGCAGCCGGAAAGGCTGAATAGTGACCGATGCTTTGTTACCTGCATATGCAAGACTGATCCATTAGTATGCAGCACAGCAAAGCAGCACAATTCAGACCTATTCAAACATGTTTTTCGCCCTACTATGACTAATGATTTGCCTGTCAGGTTTGATTTCCTAATCCAGTGGGGAAAGTGGGAAACATATTTGCACAAGGTCTATCATGTTACATGACTCATTTTGAATGTTGCATCTGTTTGAAACATTTTTTAACCAAGTGATGAAACCTTTCTCACCAAGTGTTGAAATACTGACCGATTTTTTGCACTTCCTAGACACCCTAGATGAAGCATTTTCGTTTTCAAAATAGTGGCTTTTTCTCAGCACATGAAAATTTTACCTGTTGCCTTCACACTGCTTTGTAGCTGACCTCCAAAAATAGCAGTTAACTCAGAGGGAACAAAACTCTGTGTCCTCATGATTGCCGATTTGTTCTTCCTTCCAACAGTCTCCCAAGCATCATCATCATCAGCAGAAGAAACAATCATACCTTCCTTCGAATTTGAGCCGTTCCCATTTAGCTTCACAAGTTCATCATGCATTCTATCCATGGCAAAACTCAAGAATTCTTGAGCATCTTCTTGCCTGCATCATAACAACAAGGAGAAGCTTCACTGCAAAGCGAGGTAAACACTTAATACTGGGCATCAGGCATGTACAGTTATACAGTAGCACAAAGAAGTATATGGAAAACATCATGCACTATGCTCATAAAAGATGTTATGCAGCAAAGTACTTTGCTTGAATGAACTTTATAACTAAGATGGAATATATGCCGAATTTCATATATAATGATAGTATGACACACAAGCAGAACCTACGCAGAGGATTCAAAAATAATGTTGGGCAGGTCCAAAGGCATCGTGTGATCATAGTTGGAAGCATTAAACCATTGACTTTAACTTAGCATGTTCACTACGGTTCCTTAAGAAAGAACAGACAGAATATATGATAGCACTAGCGGGATCAGCTAAACACCAGAAAATATGCACTGTCATCCAAGGCTTGCTGGACTAGAGTTAAAGAAAATGCACAGAAGTTATTGCTTTCAATCCGTACTGGTAAGAACCCTAACATCATCTAGTTCACTTCCGCATAAAAGTAATAACCAAAACAGCATTTACCTTGGCCTTGCAGATGTCCCAGCTGGCACATCTGGAGTAAAATTTCTCAGAACAGTATCAAACATTGCAGGATTAAGTGATTTGGCAGATATTGTAGCAAATTTATCATCTTTCTTCATATTTGAATCATCAAGCACATCAAATTGAGAGATGAACTCAACAAATGCACTCAATGTTGGGTAACCAACCTAAAATGAAACAAGTAATCAGAAAAAAAAATAGCCTGACATAAGCACAGACAGAACATCAATCTTAGTTGTTTAAATAGCAGCACCTTAGGTATAGTTCGATTCCTCAGGTCCTGTAAAAGCTGAACAAAAGGCAAGCAAGAGAGCAATGCCTGCAAGGAAGCATTCAGGAAGCATATATTTCCTGTATTCTTCAAACCATGGGGAAGCAAGGACCTGTTCTGAAAGGCCTTTTTACTTAAGCTTGGCACAGCCTCATCTACTGGAGCTTCAATAGGTGTATCAACAGCTGTCGTTCCATTTTCAGTTATTTCAACGACTAAACTGCTACTTTTATTGCATCCAATCCCATCATGATCCACCTCCGGCACTGCAGGTGGTGCTAAACTGCTTACATTCTTCACAGGCGCACCTGAGGGAAGTGCAGCTCCAGACTTCTTAATATTCTCGACAGCACCATTGTTAAGAGAAACATTGACATTGTTGGTGGGAGACCCATTGAATAGCACTGGGCTGCCATTTGGTAAGGCACATGCTACAATTTCCTTTTTGTTATTGCATGCATTCTCCTTTGTAATGATTTTGCTCTGACCGTTAATTGATTTTGCAGGATAAACAGAACCTTGAGTAACAGAATTTGATGCACCTTGAGTAACAGAATTTGATGCTTTCTGCAAACTTAGTACTGAGAAATTCAGTGAGCCAAACTGGATCTCAGGTAGTTCCCATGTTCTGTCTGCACTTTTAGTAGGGCTTGTAAGAGGTTGCCCATGGAACAACTTAGTTTCAGCCTCTGTGAAGGACCCAAATAGAACAATCTGCACAACAGAAGCAACTATATGATGAGAAAAAATAGAACCAAAAGGATACAACTCATGGAGCATCCAGTTGACTGTTAAATCAAAATATTGATATATGTAGTCCTTAACACAATGCTATTGCAGGAAGAGCTGCATTAGTTTAAGGGAATGTTTGGCTTCAACTGGAAATTCAATTGAAATAGCACCTTCCTTTGACATACTCCATATACCTAGAAAGCAGCAACAACTTATCCACTGATCATCCACAAAACCCCTAAACACGTGGATATCATATCTATTACGTTAAATCTTGTCAGGTTTAGTCCCACATCGAATATTGATGGTAGGAGAGCACAACTTAAAAGGTAGGACAGTCCTCACCCATCAGGCTAGTCTTTTGGAGAAAAAATTGATTATTTATCACTCTTGAGATTATCCCTTTGATTATGATGCCACTATTAGCAATGACATATAGGACCATTTAGGTCTATGAATGTAGGCCAGGATGGCAAAATTGCGATGCCACTTCTTGAGAGTGGCAAATTGTCAAATCTCTCTTCTTTTGGATTGAGTAGGGCAGTAGGCCCGGAATAAGTGATTCAGAGAGAGTTCTAACAAATCTAGCGCCACAAGTATGCTTTGCAATTAGCAGTGCTAACACAGTACCGCCCCGAAACAACATCAATCCACTCCCCCACCCCAACCAGCAACCGCTCGCGACGGCACATCAACGTCACCATAACCGTCAGTACAGAAAGCTAAAACCCCGCAATTACGCCGTAACCAGTGTCACTGTGTCAATGCGCAGACGCAAATGGGTGGGTATACCTCATCTCCGCCGCTCATAACGGCTACGGGGAAGACAACGGAGGCTGCGCGCCGGAAGGGGTGGTGCTGACCGCTTGGGGACCCTGTTGGGAGGAGCTCTGCGACCGGGGCCAGAGGAAGCCGAGGCGGCAGGTGGTGGGAGACATCAAAGGCGGCGAGCGGCGGCGGCGGCGCCGAGGGGTCGGCCGCGCTACCTACCGGCTACACGGCGGCGCGCGGGTTGCCGGGGAGGCCACTGGTCGCAAGCTTTGCGCGGCGGCCCGGGCGCGACCCCTGTGGCGGCGGCCGGCCGCGACGCGTAGGGTTTGGATTCGGAGAGGGGGGCTGGGGGCTTGGAAGGAAGCAGGCGGCGGTTGCTATGGCATCGAGGACTGGTACTGGTATATAAGTACGCGTGTGGCTTGTGCGTGGGCCGGGCTGCTCGCGGGCCTTCGCCGCGCGGTTTTATTGGGAAGAGCCTACGCGATGCGGTTGGTTAAACTAACTCGAATCAGGCGGTTGGTTCATTGAGCCTGCTCACTAGGCTTGTAGCCGGCTCTGAAACCGTGATTGTACAGTGAAAATTCGCTCTCATATAGATTTAATCTGTAGACACAACTTCCTTACTCATTAGGGATTGCAACCGACTGTGAAACCACGTGTAAAGGAAAAACCCGTTCTTATGCAGAAATCTGCAGACACAACTTCATGTCGATGCTATGCACATATCAACCGTAGCTGAAATTTGACGAACAACTCGTGATATGGTCATCAAGCCATTTATCCAGCACTGAGTCACTGCCCACCCTTTCTATTTTGGTTACCATCAACATCTAGCCACCACCGAACCATCATTTTTATGCCCGGCTATCCTCTTAGCATCTAGCCGTTGTCATCACATTAGGCAACACCTTTGCTCGTTGTGGCCTAAGTCAATAGCAGCTAAGTCCGACACAGCATGACCTGTCAGGCACCATATTACTACATTCCAAGAAAAATACTTGCTCCAATTGGTGAAAATTTTATTAATTAAGTAAATTCACATGTCCATGACATTAAAACCAAACATATACCTGACCTAACTCTAATCAGGTATCAAACTCATAAATTCACATGCACAAAACTAAACCCAAACCCACGATCCTTAGGATAGGTATCTGCACAGATATTGTTAGTTTGTCACCTCTACTTCTCACCCTAGGTTGTTGTTTCGTCCTGAATATTTGAAGTTCTACGTTCAAGTTATGAGAACTGACTCTGTTTTGTAAAATTGTTTCATATTAACCTGCTTACATATATGTTACACGTTTAGCTAGTACATATAAAGTATATGAGATATTTGTATGTAGTGGTTAATTAGTAAAACTATATTATATTGTGTTTCATATAGAGATCATAGAGATCATGTAGTGGTTAATTACATGTTTAGCCGTTGTTGCCTCCTCTCCACAAGGCTCCCGCGGGGCGAGAATGATAACATATTTATTCTTAATTTCTCAATCAGAGTCGAGATAGGAAGCAAGTCAGGACTGAGGACAAGACATGAATTTCTACTCAACCTGTTCTCGCCGCATTGCCACCTTTTTTCAATCATATTTCAATAGCCCATAATTCGTTATAGAGTTAATAATTCTGATTCTTTTCATGGACCCACCAATCAGTCGTTCACAAACAGGGATTGGTTTACTGCCGGGCATACAACCGTCGGATATGAAATCTAAGGCTCAGATCAGCTCAGCACTGTAGCAATGGCAATGAAGGTCAGCCCAGCGGCATTGCAACTGCGGAAGATTCTCACCGTTGGATATCGATTGGACGTCCCAGATTGCGTGTGCGGAGTTAGTTCGATTCCACGCAAGATTTCTACGCGAG
>KE372815.1:269197-294542 GCA_000418225.1 Zizania latifolia | reverse complement strand
GTCGCCGCCCGCTACCTCCTCCGTCGCGGGATGTTCGGGAGGGACATCAACAAGCGCGGGTTGCCTCTGGGCGAGATCAGAGTGTGAGTCTCCAATTATCCCCAGTTTTGAAAGGTGGTCTCTAATGTATTTTTAGTTGCAGCGTTGCAAATGCGATTCTATAGGTTTAGGTGTCATTGTTGAGGATCTACTACTGGAATCATCATGGGCAAGTAGTTTAACTTCGAGAACTTGTTATAGTAGATAGTCGTTGTCGCTCGTAGTGGGCAACTGTTACTAGGAGTGATTTTAGCTCAATTGGAGTCAATGCATTGGGGGTAGATGTCGTAACTTGCGAGGGTAGAGTACCTTTGTTCGGCTCAGCTTAATGCTTTGCATGACAGCTCAAGTTGGAATTTCCTCGAGTGATGCATCATGTATCTCTGTGTTTGTCATTGTTGATTGGGGAAGCTGACCCATCTTATGTAGGGAGCATGTGTTGTCTTGTACGATTGGGAACTAGTAGTTGATTAGTATGGAATTTGGAAATGTCAACAGGACTTAGTGTGCTTTGGGAATTTGAAAAGTGTCAGCAGTATTTAGTGTTCTTTGGGAAGATAATCCTTTCTTTTTTGGATTACAGAGTAAATTGTTCTAGCACAAGTAGATCTAGCATTCTAGCTTGGTTGTAGAGCCTAAACTCTTAAATTGGGTTGTCTAGTTTTACCGATGTACTGGAGAGTTAATGCAATTCAAAATTTGTGTATTAACTAATTTTCCTTATCTATCTGGACCCACCATGGGATTACATTTCCAGGGGATGTTATGCAAAGCATTTCCATTGTCTTACATGCTGACACCTAGATTTGATGCACCATCTCTTTTTTATATCCTTATGTTTAGTGTGAAACTGTGAATTGAACTGATGCATTGGAGTTCATCAATCACTTATATTCCAGAACAATAATTTCTTATTTTTCCTTTCTGACAGTTCCTGGTTCTCTGAAATACATATCCTTCAAAATAAGCACAAAAATGTTGTTTAAAGGAACTTGACGAGCTGTGGCTGCCTCCTTTGGGCCATGTTAATAGCGCATGCTACTGCGTACATATACTTCAAGGTTCTTAAAAATTCAGTAGGAGAAACTCTTAACCTCCTCTTGAAGTATAACAGTAGGATTTTAGAAAATTGTGTGCATACCTATAGAGTTCTACTGAACATATATAAGAGGAAATTTTAAAATTGGTGGCACCAATAATTCATCCCTCCCAAACAAAAAGACCACAAAGAAAAAAAAAACATTACATGGCATGGAGAAGAAAGAGAAAAATTGAAGAAAAAATTGGAGAAAAAAGAGAAGCAAGGGGCAATCTTTGGAGACCAGAGAAAATGCCTGCTATATGCTATCCACTAGAAATATTTAAGACTTTAGCACAATCCCACTGGAGATATAAAGCTTGCCTAAGCATTTTACTCTATTTGCAGGCCTGAGGCACTTGGCATTGTTGTTGGGATTGTCTACTTGGTTATTGCTATTCTATTTCAGCACTTCAACTTCGCACCAGACTCCATGGTATGTTGACTAGCAGTTATATAATTGGCATTCATGAACCATGCTTTATAACCTGAAACAAGTGTTACAGTAACTTTTTTTGACTTGATGCAGTGGCTTGTTGAATATAACGCTGCATTAGCATCAGTCTGCTTTATGATACTTCTTGGATTTATTGACGATGTTCTTGATGTTCCATGGAGAGTGTATGTTGTTTTTTTCATAACGCCTTTCAGTTTACTTGAATAGTGATGTGCTATTATCTTCTCTCATGAAAAATTTGTTTCTGAATGGCTTATATTGAACAGGAAACTGCTACTGCCCACAATTGCGTCACTTCCTTTGTTGATGGCATATGCTGGTGGTACTTCCATCAGTGTTCCAAAGCCTCTAGCATCCTATGTTGGAGTAGCAGTTCTGGAGTTAGGTATGCTCATATGTCCAAAAAAGCTAATTTTGTGAAGGTGGATATCCATTAGTTGCACAATATTTTATGTATGGTTGCAGCATTGATGATCATTGTTGCACAATGGGCAGTACCGACGTGTTTGTTACTTAAAGTAATTGGGAAAATCTCATCAAATTTCACTTTTTTCTTATGCATTTATGCAGTTACTACACACTATCTCTTAATCAAATAGCTGTACCTTGCACTGACATCTTATTTTCTTCGATGCGCAGGTTCTCTTTACAAGCTCTTTATGCTCTTATTAGCAGTCTTTTGTACAAATTCAATCAATATACATGCTGGCCTGAATGGTCTTGAAGTTGGGCAGACGGTTGTCATATCTGCTGCGGTATGAACGTAATATCTCCCTATGAGAAGTATGTAACCCAAGTTTGTCTACTGACTCTGTTTAGTATTTTTCAGGTTTTGATACATAATGTAATGCGCATAGGATCTTCTACAGACCTTGAATTGCAGCAAGCCCATGCATTCTCTATTTATCTTGTCCTGCCTTTCCTGACCACTTCATTAGCTTTGCTCGCATTTAACTGGTAAGGACCATAAGAAACATGTGCATCTGTTTACAGAAAAAGTTTGTCTTCTTTCAGAGAATAAATTTGTGTGTGTATGCATCAGGTATCCTTCATCTGTTTTTGTTGGTGATACCTACACCTATTTTGCTGGAATGGCTCTGGCTGTGGTGGGAATTTTGGGTCATTTCAGGTAAACATCATCTGTTATGTTACGGTGCTTTCTCTATCAATTTGAGAACTTTATCCATAGAGTATTATAGGCCATACTTTCTTTCTTCCTATTTTGATTCTCAACTTCTCATGAAGTGTCCACATTAGCAAAGCATGCGAATGGGGATTTTTTTAGGCTTGGGAGGATAGCTATGTTGGAGTTGATGTTTGGGCACAGTACATCCAGCAGAGTTTTGTTTGGATTTACCATCTAGTTTTGAAATGTTCAGTATGCTGCTTGTTGAAACTCTTGTGTAGCATATTCATATCATTATATATCTTGGTAGCCTAACTGTGTAGGGTGGAACTACCCTAGCTGGGAAGCTTTTCTTGTGCCATCAATACTTTTTATTGCATCTGTCTGGTACTTTTTTTACTGCAGCTGATTAATAAATGCTCTCAATTTGCAGCGAGACATTATTGCTCTTCTTTTTACCTGAAGTTCTTAATTTCTTGTGTTCAGTCCCACAGGTTTGGAAGAATTCATTTCATTTCTTTGTTTACCTCTTCAATGATACAGTATCTCTTTTAGTTGACTAGGCGTTTGGTCTGCTTACATTTCAAATTTTTGTTTGAATTTGCTACAGCTTTTTGGTCTTGTTCCTTGCCCAAGGCATAGGTTGCCGAGGTATGTAGAATATGTTTTAAAAAAACTTATTGCGATATGGTTTTGAACTTGTGATAATTTTTTGTAAAATGTGGTTGCATCCCATAGGTTTGATCCTCAAACAGGATTGTTGACGGGTACCAAAGATGGTAACCTGGTTAACATATTCCTTAGGCTATTTGGAAGGTGCTCAGAGAAGTCCCTTTGTATAAGGCTCCTTATATTCCAGGTAAGATTTATAAGCATTGCTGCTACAAAGTACAAAATACTTCAATTTGTTGTATTTTGTAAGATATCATGAACTAATTGATATTGCAAACATACTCCATTATGTTCTAGCAGCAGGGAAACTTAAAGAAAAACGATGCTAAGTAGACACATATGTTAACCTAGATGTGCAACATTCCTTGGTCAAGTCAGAACTCATCTGAACTATTTATAAGCTAACCTTATTAGAGCCCTCTCAGTAGAAATCAGCTTGAGACCTAACATATATTGTTATCACTTTCCACTGACTATTGTGTTTGGTTCCATTCTGCTAACATTAGTGTCAAAATTCAACAAACTCCCAACTTATATATACCATTGGGTCACCAACATGCAGCCATGTAGTGTGAGGAAAGTACCTGGGGATTAAAATAAATCATGATAACCTTCCATGAAATCAGCTGTTTTTAATTCTCAGTCTCCTATATGGCTGATGCATTCCTTATTGTTAAACCTTGTTGTAGTGTTTGGCACAGATGTCAGTACACAAGGAACTTCTGCGAACAAAATTACAGCTAAAACATGTTCTATGTATCACTATTGTTTTGATACCTTGTTTGTTATTATTGAATTCGGTATCCTTATTACTTGGAGATCATTTAGTAGCCACATGCACAAGTATCTGTTTTGATGGACGCCGCACGCATAGAAATATCTAACGTTTAGAAATTTATCACAGTCACTAATCCCTTTTTTGACTTGCTGTGTTTGAGTTTCAACCTGAGGTAATAACTCCATGTCTTCATGTCTGGCAGGCTCTGTCATGCCTATTCTGCTTTTGGCTGAGATACATGCTTACTGGATGGTACAAATGATCACCTGGACGGGACTCTTCATCTTGTCGGTCGCCACGGCAATCAAAATCTGTTATACCTGACATCTATTTTCTCTCGGGAATTTCTGTAGACTAACAAGTAACAGCCCAAAGCTTCCAAGCAGGAGTAACTGTATGCAAGATCACCTTACTACTGTCCAAAGTGTTTCATTTTTCTCGTGACTTAGCCTTTACATCTAGTCCATCTCAAGCCTTTGGAGTTCGTTCCCTTTTTGTAGACCAGCTACTGGAGATATGGGTGTGGCCTTTTCAGGTTTTGCTACGGTACAGTTGGTGAAGCTTTTGATGAAAACAAGAGTTGTATCTTTGTAACCATATACACAGTTTCTTCAGAAATCTCTTGATGGTTGGGATGTCAATGGCCATAAAACCTTAGGGATAAAAACATGTTTGAAAAGTAAATCCATGAAATATCCTTAAATTATGCTCTTGGAAATCCGTGGTTTTAAACCAAACCCATCGTTACTCAAAACTCAATAAGAAACTCGTGGGTTTAATACAATAACATAACTACATGTTGCAAAATTCTTCTCACAGTAAATATATGAATAATATATAACTCTTAAAATACTCATGGGTGCATGGAGTACAATATAGAACATGCAAATCACAACATAGATGTAATGTTTATTAATCAGGTAAATCATGGGTGCATGTTGGTTTCAAACTAAACTCACGCTTGATTTGATCCTATCTGATTATTTGAACCTATGAATTTGTAGATACAAATTTACACATAAACTCATATCTGTTAGGTTGAATACTGTGTCTATGGATAAAATTGCCATCCCTGCTCAATTGCTCTAATTTTTGTGCATTAGTTTCTCTTATATTGCTCAATCGGAAGTATTGATCAAATTCACGAGTCGCATTCGACCAAACTACTGATTATGTTTCATCACTCCCAACTACACCTAGCACAAAAGCACGCAATCGAACCAGCTCCGTCTCTCCAAGTCCTCGGTCAAACCCAACACAAACTTAACAAAACCAATCAAAATTTGACTTTGGACCGAATCTCTTCTGAGGCGACCACGGCTAACCAAGCTGGGATCTGGACATTTTTTTTGGGTGATCGAATCGACATAAAATCACGATCGAAACCACACAAACACATTATTTGTTCCTTACACTGACACGGGTGCATCCACGAGATTTTCAGGTCGATCTCGCTCTCATCTCATCTACACGAAACCACAGGCAGGTTTACCACGGCAACCTGATAAGCCTACCTACGTCTTGAGCTCCTTCTCGGCACGCTTGAATACCTCCCTGAGAGACTTCTTCACCTCGTCGCCGGCGAACACGAACTCCACCGCGTCCTGAGCTAGCTGGAACAGTTCAGCCTTGCCGAGACCTACGCGTTGGATTTTGTGTTCAGAGTCAGTGTAATTATACACAAGAATTGTTACAGCAAGAAAAAGATTGTTGTTGCTTTTTAATGAGAACAGGTAACATTGTCAGATTGGGGTGGAGCCAAAATATATATCACACCTAGAGCTGATTCAACTGTTCTTAACTAATTATTTACAATGTTTAAAGATTTTCATAAAATTTTATAGCAATTCTCATAGCAATAAGGAATTAGAGCCTTAGAGGTATGAGTGTATGACTCAAGCTCTAGCTGCCTCACTTCTGTCTCCGCCCTGTTGTCAGATATATATATTTTCCCCTTAATAGAGAGATCTTACCGAAGGTAGATGCAACGAGGTAATACTCATTTGAGAGACTTGTTGAAAAGAGGCCAGAATCATCGGTGCACAGTGACACAGGGTGCTTCGCGTTGTAGAGATCAGCTGCACACATTGAGGAACCCAAAAATGTTAAAACCGCTGGGAAGCTAAAATTTTGTCAGGAATTTTGAGCTACCATTATTGCTGGACACAAACCAAAGTGATGAAGCTCTAGAGAAGGGGCGCCTCCGGTCATAACATTGGAAGTCAAACATATCTCGACCTGCAGAATTTAAGTTTTGGAGGTAAGCTGTGTGGCATGGAGTTGGCCAGGGATAATGGAAGTGGAGCAGCATAAGTAAGCTCACCGGAATCATGGACGACTTGAGCTTCTTCCATTCGTCGTCGTTGAGGCAGCAGACATGACCCAGCCTCTGTGGGCAGAAGTCCAGCACTGCTTGGATTTCCTTCCTGTTTGCTACCTGTTGTAAGTTTGTAACCAAGTTTTCACTTCATTGATCAGATAATTCTGCAGGCAAATAATGATCAAGAAGGAAAGAGAGGTTCAGAATTTCATCTCGTATATTTGCGGACCTCGCCACAGTGAATTGTAATGGGGATTCCAAGTTCTTTAGCATGTTCCAGGGCAGGCAGGTATGTCTCCCTTCATAAATATTGGAAACACCCAGGAATGTCAGCACAAAAAATATGCAGCATGTATCCACTTACTTCAACCAAGGCATAGAGTAATTTACCACTCCCCCACAACTGGATTGCCAGAAAGATCAATGCCAATGACACCTTGGTCTTTCAGTTCCATTGCTAAATTAACCTGAAAAACAAAAGGGAACGATTTATCCACGACGACATTAATCGTTATATTCCTAAGTTTGCGCAGAACGTTAGATGGCTTGGAGCATCTTGACTTACAGTATCCAATGCAGCCAGAGTAGTCTCACGGCGGTCAATGCTCAGAAGAAGCCTAACATATATCTTCTTTTTCCTCGTGTCACCACCCAACTCACTCATAGGTGTAGAAGTTAATGTTTTATCTGTTCTTAAGTTGGAATCAAATAACATGACTTCAACAGCTTCAACAGTTTTAAGACCTTTAATAACAGCATTCATGTAAGACCGCTTGGTCATCCCTTTGGCTTCATTATTCTAGATAAGAGGGAAACAAAAAGAAAGAACAGATCAATTTATTTACTCATGATCGTAAAAAAAGTACCAGAGAAATATGAAACAAACATACAAATGTAGCACCTTAGGTGTTGTTCTTATTTCCAGATATACAACATTCTCAGCAGCAAAATCTTCGACGACCTGCCAGTTTTGTCTGAATGATGAACTGGGCAGATATAGTATACAGAATGCAAAAAATATAAACATCAAAATACCTCCTTGGTGATCCTTGCCACTGTATCATGGTCAGTTGTAAGTATATGATACAATTCAAAAAGTCGAAAACACTCCTGGAGAGATCTACCATCTGTTAAAGAAGTTCAGAAACCAGAGTTAATCAACAGCCTTCCTACTCAGGCCTCACAAAAACTGCAAAGCAGAATCATAGGTATCAATCAGTTTTTTTTAACAATGAGATTAATGATTAAATTTTCTGAGGTTCTTTTGTGCCCTTTAATTTTTCATAATATTCTGCTAGAGAACAGCAACAAAAATATTACACTTACTCTTCATGATAACACCCTTAACATCTTCGAATACAATGAGTCCTTTGTCACTTAGTTGTTTTGCAAGTTCTCTATTCAAGAAAATACAACAAAGGATAAGCATTTCAAAAGACAGAAAAAAGGGTACCATAAAAAAAATCATAGAACATCCTCTGTAAGGTATTTCTGTAATTGTTGAAGAGAAAGCAGTTATTGCATCTTAAAAACATGGTAGTAAAATTGGCACTAAATGAAAAGGTACAGACCTTTTTTTGTCAAAATATAATGAGATAGCTTTAAATAACTAGGTAGAATCTATTAGACAGAACCTGTACCTAGAACTGTACATGGCCTGAATAAAAGACTACTTCAGTGCAGCTGGTGCTTGTTACACTTGACATTTTTCCGAAGCGCAAATGATCCTTACCTGAACTATTTGTTGAAACTAAATATATAACATCTCTGCTGAACTAGGTAACAAAATGATCCATATCTTCAACTCAGATAATAGAAGTAACTGTCAGGTCTATCTTCCAGCAGTAGCACCAATTTTTTAAAAATAATATTTTTTTGACAAAATTACAAAGTACCCCATTTGAAAAAAATACAGAAACAAACCTCTGTCGACAACCCCTGTCATTTCGTCAAAAGTTCCATTAGGAAAATGTAAAGGTAGGCAAAGATTGTCCCATATGAGCACTTTCAATATTATATGGTGCCAAACCCACATGTCGGCACTCTGCAGACTACTAATGTATGCTTTTACTGCTTCTTGACCAAATCTGTGTATTAATATATACTTTGTCAGAAACTCAATTTCACAGTGGCACACTCCTAGTCTCTTAACAAAGTTCCAGTTTTGCGCTCATAAGTAGGTTTTAAGTGCTAAATTCCCCCCTCTCAAAAAAGTGTGAAATTCCCAACATTTCCCTCTCCCAAAATTGTTCCGCGCGACGATCTTGGAGCGGATCAACCTTGCCCGATGATGCATACGAACTAAAACTTGGGCAAAAAACACCGCCACGAGGCCCAATTGTCCCTTTCTGGCATCAAATCAAGAACCGGCGGCTACGAAACGGAAGAAATCAAGAACGGGGAAGGCCGGCGAAGGCGACGACAGGAGTCAGGAGAGGAGACGGAGCGATACTGACAGGAGGGTGGAGTCGCGGACGGAGCCGTTGAGGTGGGCGTGGAGCTCCACCTTGGGGAGCGCTACGCACCACTCCCTCATCTCCTTCTCCTTCTCCTTCGCCGCCTCCGCCTCCGCGTCCATGGTGGCTGCCCCCTGCTTCCGCCTTAATTTGTCCGTTTGCTCGACCAGCTCAGGGGAGGAGGGGACTGCGAAAGCGTGTGCGTGATGAGCGGCTATATATATACCCAGCTCGCTGTGAGATTCGTGCCAGTGGGACCATTGAAATGTGGTCACACATTTTTCTCTGTTTCATCCTTTCTCTCTTCCTGCCAGGAACATGGCACGCATACAAAACTATATTAAAGGTATTTATTGTAGTCTAACAATTAATTGTTTCATTGCCCACTGATCCAATGGCTCATGTTCCTCTTATCTTACCTTCATAAGTGGCAAAACATCATTTATTGCCATTTAAATTATATTAAAGGCATTTATTGTAGTCTAACAATTAATTTAGTCATTCCTCTCAAGGTGTTTTAGTCATACATGTTCTATCTGAACTGCTCCATTCGTTCCATAATATAGCAATCTAGTACTGAACGAGACATTCATAGTATAACGAATCTGTACAGTATACTATAAAATATTCCATCCGGTATTAGATTACTATATTATAGAATTGAGGGAGTAGTTTATTTCATCGCTATCCATTCTTCCAGTTGCCTTATGTCTTTCTACCGGTACAAATTCTTGGCTGAAGAAGGGATGTGGGTATATGTTCTCATAGCCTAAATTCTAGTACTCTTTTTGCTTAAATTGAACTACATTCTTAGTTCAATTGATACATGGTTTCCAACAAGTTATCTGAAAATTTTAGCTGGCCCTACCAGTGCAACGGCTCAAATCGCAGTGAAGCTAGAAAATAACTTAAGTTAGATGATTTGGGTGCAAGTACTTCTCTGTAGTTATTGGGAAAATTAATGGTTTATTTGGTTGAACTGTGGATCCTAAAAAAATTGTTGTAGTTTATGAAAAAAACCGTTGTGAGCTGTAGACAAACTGTGAAATTGTTTGATTGAAGTAATTGTTGATTTATGGTAGAGTGATTCCATTAAGTTTAATAACAAGAAATAATATATTATACCTCAATTAATAGTGAATATAATAAACTCACGCGACCTGACGAAGGGATTAGACCGCGCAAACTGTGAAGCTGTGGAATCTAGTGGATGGACAACTTTTACTTTATACCAGTAAAAAAAGTAATATAAATGGAAAAGTTTGTTTCACCTGATACTTGTTTAATTTAACTTTTAGCTTTCTAAGCGAGAAACTGTTTAGAAAAAATGAACTAAACATGCGCTAATAAAGTGAGTAAAGTAGAACAGAAAAATTACTGTGCGATTGGCTTCGCAAAAGCTGAACTTTTAGGGGGCAAAAAGGTACACCAGTGAAAGGGATCAACTCGCTAATTGCAAGCATCTTCCAAGCTTTTTGTCGTCGGTTGTGCAAAATCTTCCAACGCTGAAACGTCTTGCAGCAGCGCAGCACACACTCAGAATTCCACTTCACGTTGAACCTACAAGCCCAGAAATCTTCAGAATTTCAGATCACTTGCACACCAGGATAGCATGAAATAACTGTAGATCACTTCCATAGTTCCATGGTCAAATTCTCAACAAGGATGTTAAGATCATCTGTTCACTTCTGGAGCATTTTGTTTCTTTGAGACATGAACACTTAAGGATAGCATTATGACGAGTAATTCACTAATTTGACAAAACGCTACTTTAAAAATAGGCTTTGCCGATTTGCCACTTCAAACATGGGCTTCACCAAATTGCCACTCCAAACATTGCCACCTTGATTACCATGTCATTTTGATAAAATTTGTCAAACTTCTTACGTAAAATGACTATTTTACTCTTCTCCTTCTCTTTTCAAACGAGCACAGCACTACAGGGGGCCGTCGGCGCGCGGCGGGGATAATTTGCCACTGGATGCTCTGCATCACAAAATGCAGTATAGTAATTTTCACCTCAAGTAGCTGTATGAAAAAAAGAGCAAAGGTCCCCATGAGTGCACACTGTGACACTGAAAGATGCCATGTGCTTGAACACCTCTAGTGCAGAATGCAGTCTCTTCCATTGAACAAAAAGGAGAGGATAGATGGTGATTACTGATTAGATAGCCATCTGATCACATTATTCACATATGTGAATTTTAGCCACAAAAGTCCAACAGTTAGTTGGATTGCTCATGCTGACAACAAATTCTGTCTCCATTCACCTTCTTTTTTCTTTTGTGCAAGCACTGTAGATACTGTTCCCTCTGATCGTGGAGATCATATCCCAGGAAATATCTGAAGAATTTAAGGTGAAAACAGGTTGCTGACAGATAACATGCCGGTCGGTACCAGCACTGTCTGAAATGTGTAAGATGGATCTTGTCATAAATGAAAGGGAAATCAAATCTGAGCATAAAGTTTTGTGATAGGTTTCAATCGGATAATGAATAGACCCAATCATGCTGTGTAGATTTTACAGCATGATGCATTAAAACGAGATCTGGGAGGTACATGTGGATTAAATGTGAGGCAAGAACAGCTGCAACTCTCTGAGAGCATAACTGGGCAGTGGGCCCCAGTGTTGGCGCCAATCTGGCGATAGCAGATTAGCAGTATCCAACTATTTAGAACATCTAGTACATCTGGATGTGAGGGCTTTAATCAATTCAGCAGATTTTTTTTTCTCAAATCTGATAGAAGCATGTAGCATACTAAAGAATCTCTTCTTGACCAGGTGTCCATGTGTGAGTTATTTATCAATGCTGATATTAGCAGGTGGCAAACTGATGATCTATCATTGACCAGGTTCCACTGTGTAGATGAAAGGACAAGAAAATACAGACAAATCCATTCATCAGAGTCAGAGAGTATCAGACGATGTGATAAAACATAAGCTGCGTGATTGCTGATAGATTGATACCAAGCACTCCGTCCTAGTGAACGACTCAAAACATATCTTCGCAGATTTGCCATGGCTGTCATCTGCCATCTTATCACTAATCAAACAGCTTTGCCTGGGCCACACGTCTTGTTCCGTCTCTTCCTCTAATCCTATTAAGTTGGGAAAATTGTTGTCATGCCACGAAGTTGAGTGGCATATCTTTAAATGCTACGAAGTTTATTGTACTGACTAATTTGTTACAAAGCTGATAAATTTATTTGTTGTTTTGTCATTTTGCATTTAGGTTTTTTTAGAATTTTTATTTTGTCTCTGCCTACACACTATTCCGGCATTGCTCGCCACGGTGCTTAGCGCTGGGATCATACAAGGGACTGTAGATGGAGAAGCCGTGCTGCCGGCCTTGGGCGTGGCAGGGTTCGCTGCTAGCGACAAGCGGCATCGGAATGATGTGCAGGCAAGAGTAAAACTGTAAAAGAGGAATTCTAAAAATATCTAAATGCAAAAGAGTAAAAGAGCAAATAAACATAGCAATTTGTCATTTGGAGGCATGTCACTCAATTCGTGGCAAAGCAGCAATTCTCCCTATTAAGTTTAACAATGCATCTGACCTTGTTATACACGAAAGGATCTTGCAAACGTATCCCACATCTCGTGGCCTGAAAAATCTTCCTTTCAAAGTCGTCCAAGAACAAGGACATCTGGGTTACAGATTAGTAACCAGCATTTGGTAGCAAGTGAGCGCCGGCCTCTTGTCACAGTTGAGTTAGCGAGTTGCTGTTGCTGTTTGTGGCAGAGTTTTCCATGAGCTCTCCTCTCACGAAATGCAGGGATGAGTCCAAGGCAGATGCAGTGCTAAAGGCGCCTCCTTTGGATGCCTTTCCATCGGAGAGGATCCTCTGCTCAACCACCGAATCAACATCAACGAAATTTATGCTCATAGCTCTCGCCTTGTCTCAAGAGTCGTCTTGCTACCAATGTCCTTGAAATCTTGACGTTGATCAGACGATCGGTTCTAACCTCTCGCGTGCCATTTTTGTGGAGCTGCAGCATGGGCTGACATGGGGGGTGTGTGTGTGTGTGGCTGTGATTCAGAGCAAAAGGCTGAGCTGAAAAGAAGGCAGAAGCACCAGCTTTGTCTGGCATGCTCTGCACTGTTCCCTTGCTGTCTTCACATGCCCAATGATTGCTCAATTGCAGGTTTAATCAAGCTTGCCACCTTGACATGAGATCCATCAGAGATCGGAGGAGGAATGGAAGCTGAAATGGTTTTGGATTGACAGCTGAGTTAGCCACCACCTGGATCTTTGGTCCTAGCCTGGACGCACTCAATTCAGAATCCACGCCAATATACAGATGCAGAATTCAGAAAATCCAACTTTCTAGCAACACAAATCGTAAAATAAGCAACATATACATAAATATATTGACCAATAGAGATTAGAATTCTAGAATTGAGTTTTTTAGAATTGAGTTGGAATAGAGTTTAAATATAAGACTACTTTACATATAGATCGGTAAACAGGTGACACGAGTACTATTGAGTAGCAATTTACAAATGCAAATGTATGCACGGACAACAAAAGATGAACAAACCTAACTCTGTTAGAGCTTTTACTTATGAGTAAACTGATAAAAGGATAAAACTGACACCCTGGCTGAAAGCAATCGGAGTATTCTTGGCCATGTGCGTGGTTATTTTGCTTGATTTGCTTCTTCATTTCATGGTGCATTCAAGATATTAGTAATTAATTGTATCGTTTGATCAGGAAAGATGATGAATCTGGGTAACTAGTTAATAATTATCAGTTGTTTACCTGTTATCCTTAAGTGCTAAACTGCACATCAATACATGCATTCACCTGATGACACTTCTGCCCAAAAGTCCACAGCTTTGTCATCAGCATGGCCCAAATCATGCCATGTTCGGGATTGCTCGGGTTTCACGCAAATTCTGAGAGAAATTTCTCTTCTCCTGAAGTTCTGTGCGTACAAATACAGGCCCCGTCGAAATTATTCCCTTCCCATGATTGGACAGCAGAAATTTAAACTAGGGAAATAGTATAAGATCCATACTTCACATACCATTGTGTCCCCCTTTAGGACAGCTAATTGATGGATTATGTTTAAAGTAGAAGCCGATTACATGACAATCAGAGTAATTATAACCAGCTTAAGTAATAATCATAATTAGTCATATAACTAATAATTAGAATCAATAGTGTTCCTGCTAATCTAATAATCATGATTATGTTATAATCCTGATTATTTTAAGGAGGTCTGTATACCTCAGTAGAGCAAATCCTAGATTTCCCCCCCTCAGTATTGATAAACCAAGCATATAGCGGTCAAAATATAAAAGCGGTATCTGCAGTCAAAATTGCTGGCTTGCCAGCTGCCACTGGTGGAATTGTGGGCAACGTTTCCCTGAGCAAGCTTCATGGTTAGGTGTTCCAGCTACAAATTTGCGAAGAAATCTGACGCGAGTCTATCTGAACTCTGACTCTTGCTTGTGTTTGTACTCCTTGATCCTGAGCACACAGAAGAGATAGTGTGAAAACAGCTCAGGGAAAAATAGGCTAGCACAACTATCAGATGATCAGAACAGGAAATGGTGCAGTGTATACATTAACATGAAAAAAATCTGGGCTACCTTTTGAAGAACTTGGATCCATGTCTACATCCATTCCATCATCATCACTATCATCACTATCTGGTTCACCAAGTTTATCATCATGAACTAACTGTTGACCATTCAAGAGTTCTTGCAAGTCCCACAGCTGTATAGAATAAGGATACTCCTGTTTAGACTGAAAAAATGGAACATGGAGAGGGGGATGGAAGAGGGAGATCACCTTCAACATTTTATCATGTGAAATGCTTCCAAGATATTTCCTGTCATTTGAGAAAGCTGCATTGCAAAGGTAAGTAACTAGTGAGAACATGTAACTCTTGCACCTACTTAAAGCAGCAAATGGCCAGAACATACCAAGGGCCTCAATTGGATATTCTGAATGCTCCGCAAGTGGCTGAATGATCCTGTTAGGTAAAATACCGACTAATCTGCAATAAAAACATGGGTATCATGTTAAAACAGCAATAAATATTATCAGGAACTGAGGCATGCTAGAGGGAAGCAAGGCACTCTATTAAACTCCAAACCTGATCACACCATCTGATGCACCAGATATCAGAGTTTCTTCATCCAGCTAAACAAAACAGAACAAATCTGTCTTACAAATGATTATACATGGAATAACAAAAAGAAAGACACAATAACAATTATCACAAGGTTTAGGTTCTAACCTTCAGCATTGTATCAACAGATTGTGCATGCCCCAGAAAGCGGTCACTAGCCAGAACATATATACTGTCAGTACACAGCTCAAAACCACAGCACTTACAGATTAGGTCTATCGTCCCAGAAATTGAAAGAAGAGACTGCGCTTTATTTTTTTATTCATGTATTTTACATATCTACAACTCAAATAAACAGCGGGAGTAGGGGAATGAAAATACTTTATGTATAGGGGAGTGATGAAAACGTTAGTACCTGCAATCCTTAAAAAATCCCCATGAATATAACAACAGAGCTCCACTTGGAGTTCCACAAACAACTTTTTTACCATTCTGAGAAGAAACAACTAAATTCAGTAACCATGAAATTACTTATGGAAGACTGAGTAACAAGAGTGGTTGAAATATATTTACCTTCATTACCACCACAGATAGTAACTCGTCTTCTGAAAATTCAGATTGTGATTTTACCTGTCAGCATAACAGGTCTCATATAAGTAGGCAGAATATTAACATATGATAGTATACATACAAAATCTTAGGTCAAACTAGGATTCAATAAACTGGAATGACAATGGATATAATGCATTCTACAAAGCAACTCACTTTATTCCTACGAAGATTGTTGACAGATAAAGTCCCATCACCACTGCAAACAACCAACGTAGCTTAAATGGTTGGAGTTGATAATCATATGATTAAAGTGGCAAACTAGCAAGCGAGATTGATCTCTTTACAACAAAATATCGGATTTCACACGCGTAGTGTGTAAAATGCATCGGTCAGGGTTTGCAGCCAAAGAAAAATTAATTACCTTGTTGCCAGTATTTGATTTGAGTCAGAAACATAGGTCATATCTGATATGTAATCTTCATGGCAGTGGAAGGAGTTACAGCAGGAACGATCCCGAGTATCCCATACCTAAAATTGCACAGTTCTTTTACTATAAACTGACTTTACAAGAGGCAAACTATATAGCCATCTCAGGATAAATAAGCTCATCAGTGAATATTGGTGCTTCCTCTAAATGCACAGGTTATGAGAGTCAATGATGAAACTGGCCTACAATTAACAGCCATATACAGCTAAACCAGGCTGACTGATTAATACCTTAATGCAACCTTCATCATCACCTGAAGCAACAGTAGTTTCAGTAAGACTGACAAGGCGGTTTATGCCATTCCTAAAATATTTTAAAGAAGAAGAAGATATTTAGTTCCACAAGCAAAATTCATAGAAGAAACAGCAAACTAAGAATACTTACTCATGTGCATCCTCCAAACGGGTAATGGGCTTGCCAGTTTCCACATCAGAGGCAAGAATTGAGCAATCAGCAGATCCTGACAAAATCACTGAACACAGCAAAAGATCAAGATAATGGACAGGACATGATTAGAGGAGAAAACAGATGATTGTCTGTGTCTTCGTTCCCATATAAGTTAGAATTCCATTGTGAACATCAATCTGTTAATTTTGCAGAACCGTCCATAAAATGCTGTGAACCTGAAAGTTGGTAACTAGTCACTAGTCATTACCTTTTCCTGAGTCCACAAACCGGACAGCTCTGCATGACTCCTTATGAGCTTTTGCAGCAAACAACCTTGAATATTGAAAAAAAAAGGTACTATGCATAAGGATATAAAGTGGAGATGTAATAACCTTACCATAAAAACACTCAGAACAAACAAAGCAACCTAAACAAAAAAATATATAGCTACTGGATGAGGATCGCATAGATCATGAAAACACGCTTATTTTTACCCATGTAAATTTTATATCATGATAAAAAGTAGCAGTAAAACCCAACCAAACACTAAGTATTGTCTGCTCCTCTGCTGTAAATTGCTGAAACAGGCACCTAATTCTACAAAACGCTGAAGAAGGTCAAGATCTACATAGATTCCAGCAAAATCTCAAAACATGAATTAAAAGCACAAACATATAGCTCAACAGATGGTAATTCTAAAGTAGTTCAATTCAAGGAGAACGAGCCTAAAACTAACACCTACAAAAGAAACCCTAGACACTGATGCAAGCAACGCAACCACAGCAACGAACACCGTAAGCGCAACATACGAACAGATTGACAGGGCGCGAGGCGCAGCGGCTATCGTGCGCACCTCTCAGGCTGCGACTCCGCGGCGTACCGGAACCTGCGAGAGCAATTAGGTTAGAAGAGACTGCCTCGTCGAGGTAAGAACAGCTGAATTAGAGGAGGGGACGAGGTATGTAGTATTAAGCGAGGTTTTATGGCTTGGGCGTCTGTGGATCGTACAGGTTGAGCTCGCCGGTGATGAGGGAGGTGGCGACGAGGGGGCAGGACGGGTGGAAGGCGAGGTCGAAGGGCATCTCCTCGTGGAGGGCCTCCATTGCGGCGCTCGGTGACGGCGAACCGGCGGCGGCGGCGGCGGCGGCGGCGGCTGAAGGGAGCCTCCGAGGCGAAGAGCTTTGCGCCTTTGTCGTTTGTTGGGCCTCGGGGCAGTCGCTTTGGATTTTGGATTTGGGCCTCTTAATGGTAAGAGAAACCCAGCAGGACTCGTTGTGTAAAAATTGAGAAAATTAGTTTTTTTGCCACTCCAACGGTAGGCTTCGTAGAATTGTCGCTCTCAAAAATAACTTCGTAAAATTGTCACCCAACTCAAGACGTCTTTGTTTTACATGCCATTTCACCTATTTCATGTTTTGTAATTCTCTTTTTCTGATTTTCGGATAGGGAATAGACCATTCTATCCCTGCGTGATTCGCACTGATCCTAGAAATAAAATTTGTGCATGTGCACCAGACTGCAGAGCATTGCTCCCTCCGCTCGCCGCCGCTGCTGCCGCCCTCTGCTCGTCGCCGCTGCCGCCACCCTCCGCTCGCCGTCGCCGCCGGTGGCGCCCTCAGCTCGCGGCGGCCGTCGCACTCCGTGCGCTGCAGCAGCCCTCCGCTCGCCGTGCAAGGAAGTGCAGATTACATAGCAGAAGCTGTCATTTTCTGGTATGGTCAGAATGATGAACCGGTCTCGACGTGGAAGACACTACCAGCAGGTGAAGATTGACACCAGAAAACGATGCTTGTTCTGAGAGAATGCTTTGAGATAGAACACAACACAGCAGGGGCAGAAGTGTCATTTCCAAAGCTAGAAAATAGAAAAGGAATTTCAGAAATGCTGAAAAGGAGAAAATGGCAATGAAAACAAAAAAGCAATGTTGAGAGTGGCAATTTTATAAAGTCATTATTGAGAGTAGTAATTCTGCGAAGCCCACTCTCGAGTGGCAAATAACTAATTTTCTCGTAAAAATTCGAGTTTAGGTTGTTGATTTCATGCTAAAAACAATGCAATTGTTAATAACGTGCTAAAAGCAATACAACTTCAGCTAGCCACCACTACTTCACATTTTTACCATTCTGATCCATATATAATTAACTAAAGTGATTGTATGTGTCATTGTCTCGGAATAATATTATAATCAAGGATTATTTTTAAAAGTAATAAATTATTAATTTTTTCAACTTTATCATTGCGCAATATCCGTCATCCACTTATTCTAAGTGATAACAGGGCTATCACGATGATTTTTTCTTAAAAAATTTGAAGTACAAAAAGATACATTTTTCTCAAAAAAATTGCTTTTATATCACACGTAAGTTGGTACATTTAAAACTTTTTCACACACACACACACACACACACACATATATATATATATATATATATATATATATATTAGACTCGGTTATGTAACAAAATACAAACTTTCCTAACTAAAATAGGTAAAGGAACATTTTTTTTTCTATCGGCGATTGGACGCGTTATCTTCTTCTCTGCGTACACCCTGAACACGCCAAGAGCACTCGCCAGAGTCCAGACCGGCAGCAAAAACCCCCATCCCAAAACCCGCCGCCGCCGCGGCGACCCGCCGGGATGCCGAAGCCGGCGGCCTCCTTCGCCTCCCTCCTCCCACAGCTATGGAACCGCTCCTTCCCACCTGGTCCCCACCTTCCCCGCTCCCTCTCCTCCTTCTCTCCCCTCCTCACCGTCCAACCCACCCGACGCCACCGCGCCCTCCTCTCGCCCGCGGCGCCCCTCGCCGCCGTGGACCTATCCGTCGCCGCCTCCACCGTAACTGACGAGGCCCCAGCGACCCCAGCGTAAGCTCCCCTTCTACCTCCGACCAGCTGCGCTTCTCCAAGCGATGAACTGGTGGACTGATGGTGTTACAATCTACTGTGCTGCAGGTATCCAGTTTATGACAGGCTCTTGCCTTGCCCTTTGCAAGATGACCCTCCAAGGATCGAGCATCTCGTCGCGCGGGAAGACGTGGTCGCCGCCGATTTCATCTCAAGGTCTCTTAGCCTCCCTCCTCTGTAAGCACACATACCCTCTCTCACGCTATCGCCTCGACGCCTCATTCATGTGACATTAGTAAGTAGGACGGTATGAGAGTAAGTGAGTAACATTGTGGGCGTGAAGGTATGTTGCAGATCTTATCAAGTTTGGAGCTGTTTATTATGCGCTTGTTGCGCCACAACCACCTTCTTACGCAGCTCCAGAGCATGTTAGAATCTTTAGAGAGGTGACCGATCCTTCAGTCCTCCGCCGTAGGGCATCCATTAAAGGGAAGACAGTGAGGGAGGCACAGAAGACGTTTAGGGTGACAGACCCCAATCAGCGGCTTGAGGCTGGCACATATCTGCGGGTTCATGTGCATCCCAAACGATTTCCTAGGTAAAGATTTAAACTTTTTTAATCTACAAACCTTTTATATATTCTAATGGTTTATGCCTGTGCTTGTTATGACTTTCCCACTGTGAAAGTGCAAACTCTTCTGGCAATAAGTCAGTGATCAAATCAGCTCAGATGCTTACAGGTCTGTGTTTTATCCGATATTGTCAGGTGTTATGAAATTGACTGGAAATCCAGGGTAATAGCAGTAACTGATAACTATGTTGTACTCGACAAACCAGCTGCAACATCAGTATGACCCTTTTCTTTCCTTTTTTCTAGTTGTTGGTATCTACAAGTACAACCTCATAGATTTATATTTCCAAGGTCACACATATGAGAATATTGGATATATTTTTGCAAGTAGTTGTCTGTTAGTAGTTGATTATGTAACTCATTTGATAAACTGATGATTGGTTCACCAAATTAAAGTGCAAACATAACACCAATGTAATTGAAAACAGAGGCACGATACAGGATTATTCACTGAGGGATTATTATTGGTAGTTCTTGGAGATGATGGTTTAAGAAACAGTGAATTAATGCATTTAGGATATGACTAAGCTTTCAAGAGACTTACCTATTTTTTACATGTAGGTGGGAGGAGCAACTGATAACATCGAGGAATCCTGCACGGTTTTTACTTCACGTGCATTAGGATTAGAAACACCATTAATGACAACTCATCAGATTGACAACTGTTCTGAAGGCTGGTTTGTCTCTTATCACCTTACTTCTATAAACTAGGCACACCTAAGTGTGTGATGTAATTAACTTTATGTCATGCTTGTTTCACGTAATCTTAAACGTTTCAGTGTGGTATTATCTAAAACTAAGGAGTTTTGCTCAGTTTTCCATGGATTGATAAGGGTATGCTACTTTATTTATGACTATGATATAACATGCCATTTGAAACTCTAGTTATGATGTTAAACTTTTAACTCAACAGGAAAAACAGGTCAACAAACTTTACCTTGCGCTTACTACAGCACCTGTGTCTACAGGAATAATCACACATTATATGCGTCCTATTAATCGTGCTCCTAGATTAGTTTCAAAAGGTAATCCTTGAATTGCAGTTTATTGCTTCTACAAATTTTTGAATAGTCCCTTCATAACTGGGTTTTAAGTTTTAACATTGTTGACTCTAGTTCTTTCACAGCTCCTAGATTAGTTTCTACCATGCATGTGTTTAGGTTGCAGTTTCCACACATCTTAGAGTTGAATAATATTCTTGCTTTTGTACTTAAACAGACATGCAGTTTCACACCATTGTAAATTGTAAGTGTTTATAAAAGGTACTGAACTAACATTTTACGTATAAGACTCGCTTGTTGTACATTAGTCATTAGCTTTAGCCATTGTTTACTGGATATTGAACAATTAAGAAGATCACTTAATCTGTTTAAAACTAAGATGTTGCAGTATGCGGACAGTTGTGACCTGACTGGTATGATATACAATTCTAAACTAGTCTGTGGTCAGCTTATTGTTTTCTGGTCTTGGATGGTTCATCATGCATTCATTAATGCATATATCAGAAATTTACTATCCCTGTCAGTAGATTGATGCTCTTGTCATACTTAACCAGATCAGATTGGAGGATGGTATTTGTGTCAAATGGAAATACTAGACTGTAAGAAGGTCCCGTGGCCAAGCTCTTTGATCAGAAAAGTCCATAAAGTGGACGACTGTGGTTGGCCCCAACAGGAAGCTGCCTATGAATGTAAAATCAAACTAATGACCGGAAAAACTCATCAGGTATCATAACCCTGTTTTTCCCAATATTTTAGTCTTAAATGCAAATTATTTTCTTACCAGAGATTTTTTTCTGATGTTGGAGTTTTATTTGTATGTTGAAGGCTTGATTTTTGCTTGTACAATGTAAAATATTCATGGCTAGCAAGCTCAGTTTGAATAGAATACTCTGGCGTAAATTGTAAAGCACCTTTGCTTTATTGTAAGTTTCAGATTTAGGTCAACCATATCATAAACATGGACTATGCTGTTAGAGTGTTAGTAGGTTTCAGGATCAGGTAGGCTAGAATACACAAATTTCTGGTGCTTCTTTTGACAATCGAAATTCCAAAGTCTAAACTAGTGTTTGAAACTCCATTGTTTATGTGTTGTTAAGAAAAATGTGCACCAAAATTATTGCTTAAGTTAAACCCATAGCTGTTTCGCCACATTTAATCAAAGTATCTCATTAGTTAGGTTGTTGAATTGAATGAGTTGTCAATATCCATTGTTTCATTCAGTGGCATCATTGCCAAGGATGTGTTTAGTGCACATATTTCATATTAGAGTCTAAGATAAATGATATGTATGCAGATAAGAGCACAACTTGCTGCTATATGCACTCCAATTGTAGGGGATTCTGCCTACATGACTGCAGCATTGGCAGCAATTGTTAATCCAAGCATAAACCCATTTGGTAGAGATAGCCCGAATTATGACAGTGAAGAGGAA
Source organism: Zizania latifolia (assembly GCA_000418225.1). Classification (NCBI taxonomy): domain Eukaryota; kingdom Viridiplantae; phylum Streptophyta; class Magnoliopsida; order Poales; family Poaceae; genus Zizania; species Zizania latifolia. Next base: position 272,196 of record KE372815.1, on the reverse strand, counting down.
AAGGCAGCTGCTGTTGAAGCCTGGATTTCTTGTCATGGCAGAGAACCAAAATCAGTAATTGGCCTGCAAGCATCTGAGATCTCATGGGATTATGAAGGTGAACACCATTCGCATAAGGCAGGGGTTCCATGGTGGCGTCAAGATGCCGTGGAATCTGACTTGGTCTGAAGAACAGTGACAGCACATCAGAATTTCAGCCCTGAATCACTACCCCTGAAGGCTGGAGTGGCTCACCTTATGCGGTCTGGCTGATAATGGATCTCAATGGTTATTTGGCTGCCAAAAAGAAACATCAGACATGACCAAATATACCATATACACAAAAAAACAATGTTTGGACCAGAATGCATGATGCCACCAATAAAAATCTTACACGACAAAATCTCCCTGCATCCTTCCAGAAAAAACTTGCTACGAAATGCTCAACATCTCAGATATTGAGTTGAGTTGTAAGTTGTGACTACCAAAACCGGGGAGGAAGGAGTTCATTTACACTGCCACCGTTTCTTTTTTACTCGACTGTAATTTTGCTTGGAGTTCGTCTAAGGTGCTGTACAACGTCAAAATTTTTAACTGTCTATGACCTGTTCTTGCAATTTGTACCGTCACGATATTTGTATTTTTTTTCTTCAGCTGGGAACTGTCTTGAGACTGAATCGGAGGTTCCACTGTTCTTTTGTTTGCCGTGCACAGCTCTTGTGTTGGTGATGCGTGGCTTAGGCCCGATATAAATGTCGGCCTTTCAGAGCCCAAACCTGCAAATGTCTCTGGTATTTTATTTTCTGGGCTTCGACAGCGCCGACCGTGCTGAACTGTGGATGGATTCGTGAAGGTTGAATTGCTGACGGCTTCTGTTGCCGCTTGCAATTCGTACAGGGGCAACGACCTGATTGCTGTATTCCAACAGCACGAGTTAGCAGATTTTGCAAAACCATTACAACCTCTTATCGTTGTTATTGGTAATGGTTTTCGAGCCAGTTTTTACTAAAGTTATGATTTACTTGGTCAGACAAACCTCAGTGACAGTATTGGGTAGGGTATGTGCTCAACTGTTCGGCTGAGAGATAAAGTGAAAAAATGCCTGAAAAAGAGGTGATTAATTTACTCCTATCAGTTTTGTTTGATCTAAAACGCAAGAGGTGTGGAGTCACACTGGGTTCTGGGATCCATGTTTTTGCAAACTCGGGGTCTAGGATCTGGGTTTGAACGAACTTTGTCAAACCGAACTTGTTGAGAGGATCACTCTTACTTGTCACTTAAGTTTTTACTCGATCCTTTTACACCCTTTGTATGTCTCGAGTTTTTTACTTCATCCATTATTCGGTGAAATATACTAAAAAATCTGCAAGGCGTGATATGTGCCACCGGTTTTATATTTTTATTCCGTGCACATCCTTAGGTCCTATTTAGTAGGGATTTTAGGGGTTGGTTATAAAGAGAATATTTAGAATCCTTGCTAAACGGGTGAAAATAGAAGTTATTCCTACTAAAATTTAAAAGAATTGTTCTTGTTTTTTTACTTTGGAAGAGAATCAGGTGAAATTTTAGTTCTCACGGGAATTGGGCTAGCAAAAATATAAGTAATATGATCCATATTTCAAATTATTTATTTATTTTTGTTTATATAATTTTAGATCATATAACTTAAGTTATCATGTATATGATACAACTCAAATATAATGATATGATGACCATTTCAAGTCATTATCCTCTCTTACAAAAATTTCATATAGTCATTGAACCAAACAATTTCATAATTAAATCTAATTCACCACTTAATCACTTAAAAAAAAATAGAAGTCAAAATCAGTAGAATCATAATCGACCGTACCAAACATACCCTTATTATTAAGGTCTGTTAGGTTACCATAATTATTCTTTTCTCGCATGGCCAAAATACCCAAACCCACGTTGGACTTACGTTTGTAGTGTATCACCGACTGGGCGAAAGCGATTACCATGTGTTCCCAAAATGAGAGGCTAACAGGAATGCAAAAAAGTGCTTCCATAGAATTTGCGATATCTGAGCGACACAGGCTTTTTTCCATGCTGTAAAAGTTACCCACAGTAAAGTTAAATACACACAAGTTATCTCATAAATTTGATAATCTGTCACTTAATCTGCACATTTAGGTACGAGAAGAAAAATAGTTCGACAAATTCTTAACATAGAAATAAATCACGGAAGATATATTCTTCACAGCTCATAAGCCAAACATGCCTAACCCACAAATCAACAAAGTGTGGTAATATACTACATAGATTAGATCAACCCTAAATTTATAGTAGGTATTATTGCCATTAGACATTGGTTTATCTGCCTGACAAAAAAAAAGAAAAATAAAACGAGCAAAAATACAGAAAATGCTTAAGTACAAACAGTACAAAATGTGAATTTTAAGAATCACACAACAAACTTCTCATACTATAAAAACATCATCTACACTAATATCAAATACATATCCACAAATCACCACATAAATTTGATAATCTATATCACTTGATCTATACCTTTGCTAAAGACCTTTGCTAAAGACAGGAGAGTCGATGCAATGAAGAAGACCAAACGACAAAGCAACTTTCTATAAGGCTGCTTCTAGAGTTATAGTATATATCTTATGATCCATACTTATATTTTTTAAGTCTAATATCTGTAGCTTATCTACTGTATTTTATATTTCTCGCTATTTCTCGCTAGATAAGTAATATTTAAAGGGAGGCTATATGCAGTGAAACTTCACTGTTTAAGAAAACAGTGAAGACTCCGACCTAAGCCTCCTCCCGTCCGCCTCCTTCACCTCCCGCGTCCCGCCTCCGGCCCAAAAGAACGCTAGTGGGCTTTTCGAATAAGGGATCATTTTTTTAATTTTTTTTTGCGGGCACCGTGGTTATTTAGGAGGTTTTACGGGTGAGCAATCCATGCCAGCTTACAACATATTTGCAAAACTTACAACAAAAATTCGTAAAACTTACAATATATTACATAAACTTACAACACT
>KE372815.1:237092-248466 GCA_000418225.1 Zizania latifolia | reverse complement strand
GAGAATGGTCCTTCGGAAATTTGCCTAAGAAGGATGCTACCCGATTCGTTCGAGCGGTAAATCTGCATCTGTTGTCAATACATATTGCTTTTATGTGGTGAATTTATATTTGCTGATGTCCTCAATTGTTATTTTATATATTCTGCTTTGAGTATGCGAGATTTTGCAAAACGTCTGCTTAGACAAGTTATCTGCAAGTTTGCATTACAGTGGTTTGCAAGTTATCGAGTAATAGTAGTAGTGGAAGCTGCCTCATGATTTCTTGAACTTAAAATGACATTTACTTTTGCCATAAAATGATAAAAGTTGTAGGCTGCATTGAGCTTTTTTGCAAAGCTATAATATGTGGGGTGCATATTACCTCCCAGCTTCATCCATCTTACTCTGATAAGTAAACATTTTAGGTTAAAAAGTTTGGAAACCTAAGCCAAATTGGCTTAATCGTGGATGATGCTGGGGGTGTAGCAGCAAAGGCTCCGCTTGAAGCACAGGTTGAGCTGTTTGATAAACTCATTGAAGGCTGTGAAGATGCTGTTAAAGAGAATATGGATGCCAAGGTATAATCATCGTTCTTTCCCTCTGTAGATGGGCAATCAATACCTTTTCATTACCTTTATTAAGCTCAGTTCTTTGTACTTTAAATGCAGGGCACAGTGTTGGATTTTTTCGGTGTAGCAGTTAAGGCCTATGAGTTGTTAGCTCGCGTGGAAGAGCTCCAGTTCTTGGCAAAGCGCATTCAACGTTACAAAGATCCAGTTAGACAATACCGGATCCAGTCACCTTACAAAAAGCCACAGTGGTCAGCAAGCTGTGGATGGACTGAAAGTAATTGCTGTCCGACCTTGCTTTGTTGAAAATGTTACTGAAAAATATAGGCTCATATCCTTCTTGTGTCTGTTTAGCTGATGATGCAAGGTTGATGCTTGGAATTCATTGGTATGGCTATGGAAACTGGGAGAAGATACGATTGGACCCAAAGCTTAGCTTGACTACAAAAATTGCACCAGCAACACTTGGTGAAAGAGAGACGTTTTTACCTCGTGGGCCAAACTTGGATAATCGTGCTAGTGCTCTCCTGCAAAAGGTACTCTGCATGTCCCACCCTCCTCCCTTACCCTATCTCTTGGTCTATCTGCCTGATTTTATATGGAGCTGTACCTGGACTTTGCTTGTTGTGTATAGGAATGACTAATGCAATTGCTTGTTGAGAATTAAATTTCTTTGAATAATTTTATCTGATGCTCATCATGTTTGTTGCATCAAAATGTTGAGTAAATTTCACAAAACCACATATGTATGGCCATGTCATGGGCATGGGCTTGGCCTGCCAAGGCTCACAGCCTAGCTCAATATAGGACGTGAACAGTACGCACGTGGTACTGTAGCATCGGTTTAGGAATTATTAGTTAGAGATAAGATTGGTTTTTTTTTTTAATTTTAAAGATAAGATTAGATTGAGTTGTAATCTATTTCATAAATTTTAGAGATTAGTTTCTTGCGAGTTAAGTCATGCCATCTATATAAGGATGGGTTGTATCTCTATTTTATTAAGCAGTGAAGAATTAGTCTAATCTCTCCAATGTTCATCATGCAAGTCTAAGGTCCTCTTCTTATCCCTAGCAGCCGATGCTGCCCAACTATTCTCCTGGTGGTGTTTTATCCTATCATGAATCTGGGTCATGACAGGCCAATTGTAACACACAACCCAGGGTTTTACATTTCTTTTGACATAACTACAGGGACCAACATTTGAACAGAGAACCAGTTTTTGGTATTTTAGTACTATGTTCAGAAAGAAGTCATGCGTTCCTATAATCTAAATATACACACCAGTATGCAAGTTCCATACATCAGTATGATTTGCGAATGCTGCCACTACGATCTGCAAAAGAAAGCTAACAAAGGCACTGTAATGGGTAAATTGTAAGGGGCTGGCCATCCAACATGGCAGCGCGAGCCCATGTTAGGTGGTGTGTGTTTGCTAAAACCTGGTGTTTTGTGTTACAATGTTTGTGCCCTTGTGGTTTTGTGCAAAGAAATCAAAATCCTAAGGTGGTGTTTTTTTGGCCTTGTACATGGGGTTTTCTGAAATTTACTCAATATTTCATTCAGAAGTGGTAAATTCTACATGTTTTCAGCTTTTGATATTTTTCCCATTGACAAGTAATTTCATTTTTCTAGGAATACACCAAGTTTGCTGGTAAGAGCTCTAAAGCCAAAGGAGGCCCTCGTCAAGCAATAGATAATGAAAGCAATGGAGGAGTTCGATCATTAAGAGGCCGACAAAAGGACACAAAAGTAAAAGAAGATAATAATTCAAACAAAGATGGCTTTCAGAAACGCAAGGTTGTCGAAGCTGAAGCAAGGGAAGAAGGTGAAATTTCAGAATCTGAAGCAGAGACTAAATATCGTCAGGACAAGGAAGAAAAGTGGCTGGAATGGTGCTCTGAAGTTTTGGATGATGAGCAGGACATACTGAAACGCCTGGATAGGCTTCAGAATACAAGTGTAAATCTGCCAAAGGAAAAGGTTTCTGCACTATCCGTAAAGTGTTTGGTCTTAAATTGCTATTATTCCCTAACCCTTAAAATACTATATTCAGGTTCTTTCGAGGATTCGTCGATACCTCCAGATAATTGGGAAAAAAATTGGAGAGATCATCGATCAACATAGCGAATCATACAAGCAATCACGTAAGTGCCTCATAGCTCTACCTTGTAACATTATGTGGAAGAATACCTGATGTAAAATTGAACCAGTTGTCTTTTACAATAACATTCTCAGGCCTGCTCTGATTAACATTGGGGACAAAACCTTTGTGTATAGTTTGGTCTAAATGACATTGTCTAAATAATTATGGTGTTTGCAGGTATGGCCATGAGGTTATGGAACTATGTGGCAACTTTTTCAAGTATGTCTGGGGAGCAATTGCACGATCTATATTTGAAACTTAGTCAAGACCAAATGGAAGCTGGAGTAGGCCCTTCACATGGTGGAAGTTTCGCATCAGTTTCTCTCAGCAGGGGGAGTAAATCAAATCAGTTTCATCCTTCCAGAAACCAAAGGTCAACAAGGTCTCTCCAGTACATTTCTGAGTCTTTTAACAATGGTGAAAACACTGGGAATTCTGAAGCCTGGAAGCGCCGTAGGAGATCTGAGCCCGATAATCAATTTGACACCCAGCCTTTGTACCAGTCTCCTCCAATCATGACAAATGGAAACAGGTTGCAGGAGTCTAGCAGCTCTGCTGGTATTCTTGGTTGGGGTCCGGTTGAAATGAGACGATATGGCAATGAAAGACCAAAAAGAGGGGTTCATCCCAGTTTTCCTTCCGGGCATGGGCCTTTGCTGTAGATGTAGTCCAAGTGAACAACCTTGTCACCTAAGCAGCATCACAAGGAAATTTCAGCTTCTACCCTGTTGCACGTGTAAAAATGATGGAAGACCATCGGAATTGATATTCTTTTCAGGAAAAAAATAATGAAGTGCTGAAACCTGGTGTGGACAACAGTTGAGTCTGAGCCTCAAAGAAATGCCAGGGATTGCTGAGGAGATGCTGGTATCTGTAACAGATGTACACACACGGGATTCTTCTGACATCGAAACAAACGTCGGGCCAAGAGTATGAGTCTACAAAATTTTGTCGGTCAGTTTTGTGATCTAATAGAAAAACATTTCAGTTGGGGTGTTTTAAGAAAGTTCATCTCAACAATGATCTATATAGTTAGACATCAATACATGTATCATCTTTTTACATTGCAATATAATGAATTATGGTTTAGTTCTCTCTCTCTCTCTCTCTCTCTCTCTCTCCTTGTCATACTCCCTTAATGTAACAACTAACATGCAAAGGGATGTAAGGCAACAGCAGGATGCAGTGGGCACAAAAGGACAAGATTGAAATACTTGTTTGACATGATTTCTGTAAATAGATGCGGAACATAACTAAGGTGGCCTAGCCACAGATGGGATGATTGTGTAGTGCCGATATTTTTTTCCCGTAGTGCTTTTGATTAGTGTGCAGAACATCATGATCGTATATTGAAGACTAATAACTATGTGGTTTTCTGTTTTTCGATAGCTTGATTCTCATTTACTTCGTCACTTCTCTTGGTTCTAAGTTGTTGACGTGTACCTCCAGATCCCACCGTGCAGGCGAACCGAGGGGAGTTTTGCCGGAGACGTTTCCTGGTATCCTTGCCACCTTGCTGATTAGTTTCTAATCTTACTGATTTGTTTCCTTCATTTTTGCTGTTTTCATGGGCAGATCTTGTGTTCCATGAAGTAATGCGGGCTCTTGTTTTGGTGATGGGGATTCAAATGCTGACTGAGCAAATGGCATCAGGGAGCAAGCCACACGTTGATAATGCATGTATGGCGTGTCTAAATTACAAGAACTGATGCACATTGGACGATGCGGCAGTTTGTATGAGAAAGCAGAAAGGGATGTGTGATCAGCATGAAATCCAGATATTCGCTATACAATTTTTTTATACAAGTACTTTATAGCATTGGACGATGCTGCGGTTTGTATCAAAAAGCAGAAGTACGTGTGATTAGCATGAAACTTGGAGACAGAGGCGGAGCCAGAAATTGAACATAAGAGGGGAGACACAGGCGGAGCCAGAAATTGAACATAAGAGAGGCCGACTCACCATTACTACCAACAACAACAACAACAATAATAATATTAATATTAATAAATTTTTGAGAGATTTGCTTTTATGTCACATATAAGCCAGTGAAATTTGCTTTTTTATCTTATATGAGTGTATAACATGTGGTTTCTAGATCCAGTTGTCATATACATAGGACGTGATAAAAGAGTAAACACCGCTTAATTTTGTGATATAAGAGTAAATATTCCTAATTTTTTTTGGCACTATCGATCGAGTATGGTTTAATTATATACATCATCGATTCTATTTGATGCCAGTGTTGTGTATATCCACGATGGGATATGTACGATAACTACGTATACAGCTTCTCCATCGGTGTACGTACACACAAGCAATAAAATCTGGACCTAAACCGCCTTAATTCTTCCCGCATGAACGTGCCAGCGATGAGAGACAGACAGAAGATGAGAGACGGCCATGGGCCAAGGCGGAAGCGCGCATCCGCGCAACGCATTCCTCCACGCCGCACAGCGCCGGGGTTGTTTGGCGAGAAGCTGAACTAGAAACTGGTGCGACTGCATTAATTAGATATGATGAAAGTAGCCAAAACAGAGGTGCTTTGAATCCTTAATCATGTTTGACATCTTGTAATCCATAGAAACAAGCCGTTTTTTTAAACAAACAAACTGGTCTCCTCTCTCAAAAAGGAAAGAAAGAACGAAGAACAAACGTCTAGATTCTTGTTTCGGATTCTAAAACTCACAGAATCTGTAGCTATCTCAAAATAAACTAGTATCTAAAAGGAAACAAACTATTATCCAGAAGCAACCGGAGATTTTCTAGATTTTTACCAGGCCTAAATACTACTGCAATATTCAGATTTTTTTGTCATTATTATTTCTATTTATGATCATATTCCTGAACCTTGATAAGGTTAATTTGTGTCGAAGTGTTTTATCTCTGTTCCACGCTCATCAGGCAATCATGGCGATGACTACTACTTACCTACTTCACTTCGAATGTCACAAGTACAATGGGCAATAATCTCTTCAAGATCCAGCTTCTCCAAGCCCTAATCCTTCTTGTACCATTGCTGTTGTCTACTTGCCTTCACGACTGATCCGTTGCTGCTGCGAAGAAGCTAGCGAAGACAGCTACATGCTAGCTTTCTGGCTGTGTCTACTTGTCTTCTTGAACATTGCATGGTCAGCCATATCTCTGGCCCATTGCCGACTTCTTGGATCATTATGCTTCCCTTTGTTTGATTCTCCCTCTCACAATGCAATAATGCAAACTGGAAGTGCTGGATGGATCAAATCAAAGAGACATCTATGGATTAAGGATGTGTTTGGTTCAGCTTTTGCAACCAATTTTTCGGTTAGAAAACTAAAAACTAAACCAAATAAGTATCAGATCAGTATGAAGTGAAAATTGTCTATCCACCAGATTCTACAACTTCATGATTTACGTTGTTTGATATCTTTGACAGTATATATATTATTTCTTATTATTAAGCTTCATAGAATTGCTTTGTCACAGATCCACAACTACTCTAAATAAACTTCACATCTTTTACTTAGCTTAAAGTTCACATCAATTTTTTTCACAGCTCACACTAAAGGTCACTGAAGCAGCATCAGCAAGCAGAAATCAGTGTCATGTTTAACATGGCACTGACGACAGACGAGCTGAATGAAGTCCATGATGCTACCAAACGAATAAAATGCGATGCCAGATTGCCAGCAGGCATGGAGCACCATGATTCTGGTGTACAGTTCGATGAGAGCAACGTGAAAAACTAGTTCAATTGACTGATGAAATGATGAACCTAGCCAACATTCAGCACGTTTGTCTGATGAAACTCTCAACAATCTAGAGGCTGCCTTCAGCCAATGCATCTCTCGGCGATTATTCCATGCAATTTCATTATTTATCGTGTTCATCGCCCCTAGCTCTTTTGAGCTGTAATTAGGTCACGGCCGGGGACCGGACAATGATAACAGATAGCTCATCTTTCTCTGAAGAACAAGCAGGAACAAAGCAGATTGGATCTCCTTATCAGATTGTCTTTTACAATTGGTTAGCCGTGCAGACGTCCATGAATTGCTGGGACACGCTGAATTGTTTATAGGTAGCGTATGCATCTGCATGATTGCATGGCATCAGAAACCTCACATCACTTGGTACCTTTATCTGTTTGGAGTCACACTTCTGTCCCTGTTACTCAAAATTAGACATTTCTGTCCCTGACAATATGATCGACAAGAACAGTCTGCAAGGTTCCCCCTTTTTTGAGAACTCTGCAAGACGAATTATACAGGATGACACTGCTTAATCGCTTTCTGCTATCTGCTATTCTGCTCCCATCCAGTATTTGAGCTGGCACTGTAAACTTATCAATAATTATCGATAATGTCTTTCAGTAAAACATTGATACCATCAAATAGACCGGTTATCAAAACTAAACTAGAAAAAGATACTTAGGCTAACCGGTAATGTAGTGTTGTCCTGTGACAATACCGGCAATATTACCTTGAAACTGAAGATAAGTGGGAGAAAAACAGCACATTGTCTTAGCTGAATAACTAAATTCCATTACCTGCCGCTTTCTGGTTAGTGTTGAGTGGAACTGAAGCATGATACTTGATCTGCATGTTTCGGTTTCTGTGGCTTTACTTACAAGTCATACTCTGGTCTGTGCCAAACCTGTAGCTTATTGCCTTACTCTTTTCACAAGTTATATTATGTTCTCTCTACAAGATGTGTGTTTTGCCCCTTTTATGTTGACCACTTTTGGAATTGGATGGAGATGTTATGTTCAGAGAAAATGTGCACAAGGTTTTCAGATAAGTTCCAAAGGGATTTTCCCTTTCTTGTTGACAAACATCATGCTATTCAATATTTAGAGAAGATGGTTAAGAAGTTTTTTACCTAGGAGCATGATGTCGATCTAGTTTTCGGATTGATGATCTTTAATACCTTTTGTACTTCCATATCTTTTGTTAGTTGTGGGTGTGTGCGTGTTTGGTTGTGTGTATCCTAGCTATGCAGAAGCCAGAAGAGTATTCAGTTGTATCACTTCGATATTATAATTGATTGATTTCAATAAAGCTTTCCTTATCTAAAACATTATATTCAAATACCACGGAGAAGCTAGTTTCTTGACACAAGCTTCATTGTTACAGATGTAACTCTTGTTTCTAATGTTTTTGAGCTTGGCAAAACGGATCCAGTTGAACAACTCCTGATCAATGGAATTCTTAGTATATATTTGATGCTTCCAACCTAAAATGGAATTCTTCTGACCATCTCAAGGGAAATATAATAACATATAAATGATACAGCCTACGACGGAGAGTGAGACATGAACATACGTCAGGGATGTGACATCTTACATTGACTACGGCCATAGGGAACAGAACAATTGGTTAGGCATATTCAAGCAATCCATGGACATCAGATCATGAACTAAACGCCTGGTATGGCCAAGTTGATTATCTTATCTGATATTGTTTTAGCTACTGTGATCCAAAACATGCACTAGCTAACAAATCTTGAGATTTGATGATTTCATACTTAAAAATGTCTTCAATTATCATTATCGACTCAAATGATCTCATATATTATTAACAAATGCAACCACGTGGAATGACCAAACATTATGCATGGCTGCAGTTTCACTTGTTTTATTTTGTTGCCGGTTGTGCGTGTGTTATGCCAGTTTGGCAGCCATAGTCGACGCCATTAAACAAGATTTCAAGTTAATAATATCACCGTAAACTTATCAACTAATGATTACGGTTTTTAATGAGATATTCAGATCATCATTATATACCTAACAGTTATCATCAACACAGAATTAGAAAATAGTATTTAGTCCAACCGATAATACATTACTATCATATAACAATTATGTCACAACATTAGATCTGTCTTGCATACAGATCTTCCAGCTATTTCGGAATCACGCCTTGCACGTTCGAGTTCAAATACTACTATCTCTTAATCTACAAAAGTAACCGATGTTTCATTTTCTACTCTGTCTTTCGGATTTGGCGTTGGCCGTAACGATGACACAAAATTCAGTTTGAATGAAACTGGGAGTTGCAGTAGCAAGTAGTATGATAAAAAAAATCAAATTATGAAAAATTCACTGTCTTTGAGTTTGCACGACGAACAAACAATACCATTCAAAGACCATGTCTGACACAACTACAGATATATAATTTAATTTTTAGAGCTCATCAATATGAATAGATTAAGAGTATTTAGTTAAATAATCTGTTTTTTATTTTGACTAAAAATAAAAGTTTAAAATACTTTATTTTACCATACAAATTCCAGATTCAATATAAATCTTAGAGTATACTCTAGCTGCTAAGTGCGAAAAATTTAACTATTTGCCACTCTAAAGAATGTCACCTCTTTAAATGTCACCCTCTTCGTCGTAATTATTTTTTTGCCACTCTTAACATGGACAAGCTTATTTTTTACCATTTTGTAGCCCAAACGTGCCAACTCACCAGCCATGTCATTGTTTTTGTCATGTCAGCTATCATCTTCCAAGCGTCACCACCCCCAGTGCCGCCACCCCCTAGCGCCGCCACCCGTCGGCAGCTCCATGTTGCCTCTCCCTAGTGTCACCGCCCCTCAGCGTCGCCACCCACCGGTCGCTCCCTACCGCCGCCTACTCCCTGCGCGCACCGTCTGCTCCCTGCCGCCATCCGCTTCCTGCACAGCATTTCGCCACTTCCACCGCCGGCGTCGGCGTCGGCGAACACGCGAGACCTAAGCTAGAGACCTTGTCATGGAGGGGGTGGTGCGGCGGCGTGGCTGGGAGCGCGACGACGGGGCGTGTGGGAGCCTAGGCGGGGCACCTAGGAGAGGGCTAGCCTCGACGGCGGGGCCCGTGGGAGCTTGGGAGCAGGCGGTAGGGAGCGGCCTGTGGGCGGCGGCGCTGGGGGGCGACGACGCTAAGGGGCGGTGGCAGGGATCAACTGACGGGCTGCGACGCTGGGGAGCGGCGACAAGGAGCTGCCGGCGGGCGACAGCGCTGGGGGCGGCGACAATGAGGGGTGGTAGCGCTGGGGAGCGACGACAGGGAGCTGCCGATGGGCGGTGATGCTAGGGGCCGACGATTGAAAGATGCCAGCTGATGTGGCAAAAACGATGACGTGGCCGGTGAGTTGATATGTTTTGGCTGCAAAGTGGCAAAAATGAGCTTGTCCATATTAAGGGTGGCAAAAAATTAATTATGACGATGAGGGTGACATTTGAAGATGTGCCATTCTTTAGAGTAGTAAATAGTTAAATTTTCCACTAAGCGCCAACTATTTCACCGTCAAATCAATACATGGTACAATTAGAAACTCATCAATTCGATTGATCTATAATGGGGTAGCATTTATAAACACCAGCTCGGATGGCACATGATTTGGGGCCCAAAAATGAAGAGTTATGGGACCTGGATGCAAGCAAGCCTTTTGGGTCCATGACACAGGAGTCAGGACCAACCATGCCCATGTCTGTGTGGTTTGCATTCAGTCCAGCTTAATTTCCATGTTTCCTACTGACTCCATCCTTTGACACTGTGTGGGATCTTATGCTCCTCAAGCTGCAGACATCAAGGACCTGGAAATTTTGTACATGTGATATGAATAGTTGTCCTGTCCCTGACTAGCTGAAAGAAAACATTAAGGAAAACCTCAGAGAATTTAGAGTGCGTTTGGTTGAGCTATGATTCTAAAAAAACAGATATAAATCACGAGCTATAGAAAGTGAGAAGCTATTTGGTTGAAATAATCGTGGATGTATGATTTATGAAGCTTAAAAATAAGAAATGGTGATTACATATCTTAATTAACAACGAAATATAATAAGTTTATATGGACCGGCAAAAATCAAACACGGTTAGAAAAACTGGTTTCTTCTGATACTTATTTAGTTTAGCTTTATAACTAAGAAAATAGTTAGAAAAGTTGAACGAAACACACCTGAGTATTTTTATACAGTCTCAGTGATTGGAAACGAAACACCTGAATGATTTTGTACAGTCTTTCAGTGACTGGAAACGAAACAATAAACAATGGCCATACTTTTGTAGAACAATTCGCGTAGCAATATAATATGGTTCACAAAAAAAAGAACAGGATAGGAAAATATAGTAGAGTCAGGAAAATGACAGGTTCTCGTTGAGGCTGAGGCTGACCACAGCATATTCAGGAACCTTCTTTCCGGTTGTACAAAACCAGCTGTGCTATCCAGTTCAACTCCAACACCCAAACCAGTCAATTCACAAGCTAACAACAACCAACAAAACTAACAAATGTAACAACAGATGCTTCAAAATTAAGTCAAGAAACAGCAAAATGGTATTTCTGATTTGGAACAGGTTAAACAGTTGCAGCTTTCAGTCTGTAACTCATTAGCTAGTAGTTATTGCTTACCAAAAAAATTATTAGTGCTAATTCTACTATTGGGTAGCATTGGCCTGCTACAGCTCAACACCAAGAGAAAACGAACAACCTCTTAAAAAACAGAAAGCAACAAGAATACCGTCAAAGATTCAATCTTGACACGAAAAAATATATATACGCCACTAAACCTCACGTTCACGGCCAATTCCATTCTCGCTTTCCCAATTCACTTTCTTTTCCCCTTTCCTCGCCTCTAGGCAACCGCCGTAGCCAAGAACCTGGCCTCGCCTGCGACGGCGGAGGCTGCGCGCCGGCGGCGTGAGATGGAGGATAGCTGCG
>KE372815.1:219786-236587 GCA_000418225.1 Zizania latifolia | reverse complement strand
TCCGGTTCGTCCCCTGCGCCGCCTGCGACGGCAGCCGCAAGGTCTTCATCGAGGAGGAAGACCGTGTACAGCGTTGCGGCGATTGCAACGAGAACGGATTGGTACGCTGCCCAAATTGCTGCTCTTGATCGCCAAAGATGTGATCTTTCCATTCCATTCGTGCTGCTAATTAAAGGCTTAGAGGTGGTAGAGTGAAAAAAAGGAGGAACCTTTCGGATTCTCGGTGTGATTTGTGTGCATCCGATCATTTGGGGATTGGATTTTCTGCTCATGGAGGAGAACGAATTGTTCTTGGCTCCTTGCTGCAAAATTGCCATGAGGTGATGGCGATTGAAAAATAAGGGCCGATATATATATAACTAAATGTATGGATGTAAATTAATATATGGGAGTTTGCACTAATATCAGCATGTAAATACTTGAGTTTCGGGTGATCAGTTCTTTTGAAGTATTTCTGAATTATCCTCAACTTTTCCCTGCCTGAACTCAAATTTCTGACTGAATAGAATCAATAGATGAGGCTACAATTCTGTAGCTCAAAACAATGTGTTCTGGAAATGATCCAACTGTACCAACTTCAAAGCTCCTTAACTGTAATCATCTTGTCCTAAAGCTGCTTTCTAACTTGGAGCCACCTTTTCGTTTCTTTATTGAAGTGCACTGAATTTGAATATGGCTTTGTAAGTTGTAACCAGTAGCCCCACTGCCCATATATAAGTTTTGGGGAGCCTTTTGTCAGTTCATTCAGAAGAACTTTTGATTGATCCAACTAGAAGCCCTTTCAGTCAGTTACTTGCCAATTGAAAGCCTAAACCTATGGGCAGAACAGAAATTTGCTTGGACTATGGAATTTGATAGCAAGATGCATACATGTTGGTGCGTTTCTACAGTTGGACCGCAGAAGGAAGAAATATGTCACTTATTTTTCTAATTGCATCAAAATTCCTTATAGTTCACCTCTTTTAGTAAAGGTTATGGCTTCTTCAGTTAAGTTATTTGACTATCAAGGCTGTTCTATGTTGGAGCTTCTCCAATCAAAATCCAAAATAGCCTGTCACTAACTAGGAACAGCAGAAAGGCTGCTTTGTGTGTATCACCGTCAGTCTCATGAAATCTCATCCATCCTCCAACCAACATTGTGAACTGTTATCTATTTTGTGGACACTGGACGAATCTGAACTGTTCTCTATTCCAGTGATTTGAATCTGAATCTGAAACTGCTCAGGGATTCTGTTGGCTTCCGACAACCTTCACGCTTCCAATAATGAACTCCCTCCGGGCCTCACGTGTGACGTTTCTTGTTTATTCTACATGTTGACAATTTGACGAAACGGCTTGTGCAGTTTCGAATTCAGATGTTCAGAAAAAGCGAGGAAAGAAGGGCGTATTTTAGTGTGAAAGATCTTCGTAGAAGTATTAGACAGCAATCTGATCTTAGCTCGGCTCAGATTAGAGCTAAATTTAACAGTTTTTTACTCAATTTCCTGGTATTTTGATTTTTGACATACATATAGCCAGGATTGGAGACCGGGGTGGAACGGCTAGGGCTTGAGCTCCACTTCTAGCTTCTTATTGTTACAAAATGTTATGAATTTTTTGAATATTTAGTTAAAAATAGTTGTATATTTTTTCTCCACACATAGCATGCAAGGACAATGCAGTAAGATGATTCAGAGTAGAGTAGAGTGTATATAGAAGTTCAAGGCATACCTGATGAATTGGAGGATACATGATGGAGAAGAACACAATTCAGATTCTCTCTGGATTGCTCATCCTGACCGCGGAAGGAAGGGAGAGAAGGGACTTCTTCACCTCATCTGGAATGCATGCGCTGCTCCGGCAGCTTCTTGGGCTTCGGGAGGAAGGGAGGAGACATGGAGAACGACGGCGTCGACGGCGGCGGCGGCGGCGGCGGCGAGGTGGGAGGAGTCGTGATATGTGTGGAACAGGGTGTAATGGGCCCGCCATACTGGAACTCTGCTTGCGTGGGATCCATGGCGAGCTCATCGACGACGAGGCGGCTAAAGCGGCGGATCACCGTGTCACGGGTGTGACGGCGGTGATCGGTTAACGGAACGAACGCGACGGCGCCGTGTGGCGTTGGAGAGCGCCGGCGCCGGCGAGGAGAAGATGTGGGCACCCTCTCTCGCCGCCGGCCTCGCGCCGCCCCCAAACAGCCACCTGCCGAGGGCCTATTTGCAAATATTTGGGTCGCTACCATTCGCCGCGCGAGGGCGCGCCTTCCCGCTCTCGCTGCCTCAGGCCGCAGTTCCTGATCGGCGGCGGCCGGCGGCGACGATATTTGGAAGCTCCACGAGACCGACCAGATGATCAAGCGGCTCCGAGTCCTCGAGGGCGCCGCGGACAAGGACTCATCCTTCGTCTTCGACGACTGCGGCGTCGTCCGGTTAGTCCCCTACTCCCCTGCCCCGATGGAACACCGGCGGCAGCCTTGAGGTGTTCGTCGAGGAGGAAGACAGTGCACAGCGCTGCGGCGACTGCAATTGTAATAATAATAATAAAATCCCAAAATATCAAAGCAACCGTACTTCTAAAAAGTTGACTTTTTGATCCGTTACTCATATGATCGATCGGGAACCGTGGTTACGAAGATCTCGTCGAGACGATTCTATTTTTGGTATTAAACATCTGTTTCAGATATCCGATGAATCATAGTGGACTCGATAAATTCTAGCCGTCTATTTCTTTATAAAAGCAAGGAGGCTAGAACCTCCTCACAAATTCCACTTCTCTCTTACTTGCTAGGGTTTTCTAGCTCTCAAGCATAGAGCTTGTTCTTCTCCATTCAATTTCTTTCTCGTCGTGAATCTTCGTCGACCACTGTAGGTTTTTAATTCTGTCGATATCATCCTTGTGGTACACTTCTCATCTTTAGTTGCTTCTTTTGTTGTGGTCGCACGTATGGAGCTGCTATCGCTTAGTCCGTTGTTTACCTGTTTGTTGCTTTGTAGGTCATCTTAACCCCTTCCTCTACTCATTCTAGGGTTTCCCAATTACTTACCCATCAATTTGTACGGTTAACTTAGTTGGTTCTACTCCGTTTTATTCCTTGCACACCATGTGTTCGATGAAATGTCTATGAGAAGTTTACATGTCATTTTTCCTATTTGTATCTAGTAGAAGTAATATTTGTCACTTGAAAGTGACATATTGTTGAAAAGATGTTTCTTTTAAGAAAATCCAAGTTTGGTTACTGTGAAGTAGACCAAATAACATCGTATAAACGACGTTAAGAAGCGTAGAAAGAATGTTTTGATGTTGGTTGTACCTTGGTTGTGTAATACTAAACATATGTTTATACATGTGGTAGCACTTCTGAACGCACTTAAACAAAGTTTCTCTTTGTCATCACCATTATAAAGGCAAGTAACATACTATGTTTATATTCATATCTTACTTCTTTTGTAAGTTAATTAAACTTGAGATGTTGCTTGTGAATTTTAGTCCATCCATATTCATTTAGGCCATTTTGTTGATATCATCTTTCATCAAAAGAAAATATAAGAATTGACGTCAATTCACATGCATACATATGCATATATGCATTTCATAAGGTGCTAAAGGCCGATCACTGTCATCGTGTGTGACTCGTACCGGTACATGGAGTTGCATGAGAGGCTAGTATATCTAGCACAAAACTCTCAAATGGAGTTGCATCATGGCATTCAGCTATTCATGTGATGATTGAAAAATATAAAATTTTGAGAAGTGAAAGTCAATGCCATGATAAGTGAAAAGCATATTGAATATTATTGTTGATGATTATAAAGCAACTTGTGAATAAGTGAGATATGTTTATATTCATAATTGTTGCTTGCTGAGCTTGTCTCACTTTTTTAATTCTATTTCAGGTTTGTTTACTTGGTGAATCTATCATTTTGGGTATGGGACTTGTAGCGGCACATATCGCTTTCTCATCTATAACTAAACCAAACTATGATTAAAATAGTTATGTTTTGTAATATGTAATGCGTATTGTAATAAGCTAACGTTTTAACCAAATTAGTTTAGTAGGCATAGAAATACTTGTGACTTTGGGTTATGAGAAGTTTGATATCTTTTTTTTATATGTTATAAAATGCATGTGATCGTGTTATAGATTACATCACAATTACAGAGAAAATATTACCAAAATTTTTGATTTTGACTATTAATTACTGATTAAAAAGTTAGAGCGTTACAGATTGATACGCTTGGGGTGATCACTTTCAGTTTATTGTCCCGTTCTCAACTCACCTCGTCTTTTCCTTGCCTGAACTCAATGCTGTGAAGAGTTTGATTAAATTTTTCATCAATAGATGGCTACACATCTTCTGCTTATATTTGATGATTTGCCACTCCTACCCCTTTAGACTACAGTCACAGATTCAGATGATTCTACTTATCATCTACATTAGTGATAAATAATCAAATAGCATAATTTTTTTAGTGATAAATTCTAAAAAATATGGCTTTGTAAGTCCCCGCAAAACTTGAACTTTTAGCCTGGGAGTCTCTTTTCATCGATTCGTTCGGAAAAAAAAATTGATTGATGCAACTGTATGTTGCTTGCGTTGATCATCCTGCACGCACGGGGAGAAGCTTGCCATGGTTTTCCAGGACACGATGCGGAAGCTCGGCGATTCTGCTCGCAGCCGAGCTCGCACGCTTGCATAATAAAACTCCCTGTTCACCTTTCCTCTTGCTGCACAATCTTCAGCGGTCTCGAATTCAAATGTTCAAACCCCTTCTTGATTCGGCTTCACTATATAATAGATCGTGTTTGAGAAGGTTTACAACTGAAACTTTTAAAACGATCTAGGAATCTGAAGTTTTTAAAACGGTTTAGATTCTAGCTCTAGATTATAAAACTCAATAGCTACAGAGTCTAGAAATAAATTAGAATCTAAAAACTGAAAAACAAAAACTTTTTCATATTTTACCAGCTAAATACTCACTATCTCCTTCTCAGAATCTATCTACTTTTCAGAATTAAAGCTCTCCCAAACAATCTTACAGCTAAACGTGATGTAGTAGAAGCAGATGCAGGTTTTGACAGGGCTACATTGCCAGCAAACAATGACGGCCTGATATAGATTGGAGTCTCATACAGAGGAAGGAGCTACATCATTTACATTTGGCAAGTCGCCATCAGGATTTGCCTTCAGAGGCAGATTGGCGAGCTCTTGTGAAGTTCAGAGCAAAGAAGAGATTTGATTTCAATTCTACATCAGTGCCATGAGATAATCATCCATACAGATAATCTTGAAGAATGGCAGATGCTAGCTAAGACAGTCTACAAGATTACCAGGTCCTACCTAGCTAGTTCCCAGAGCACGCATTAGCCTCATCTTGCAGTGCAAATTCAGAGTCCATGGGCACTGAAACAAACAGCTGCAATGAGCAATTCACAGAGCAATGAGATGTCGCGGTTCACTGTTCCTTCCAAATCCTCCCAGTGACACGCAGTTTGAGCTCCTTCCTGTCAGCACCGGAGAAGAACAAGGCCATGTTCCGCTGGATGATGAGCCCATCGTAGCTGTCGCGAACTTTCCTGTGGCTGTCTCTGATGCTCCGGGGGACTCCTTGCCAGGTCATCTTTCGACCATTGCCTCCAACCTCCAGGCTGTAGCTATAGCTCTTGGCTTCTGCATCGTCTCCCATGAATCGTAGGAAGGCAATGTAGACAGGTGCCATGCCCAACTGGAATGCCTCAAAGTGCAGGCAAAAGTACTGGCCAAAACAGCTGAAAACCTGAAAAAGAATTCACATTTAGTTACAGCATACTCACTTCCGTGGAGGATAAAAAACATGAGATAAAAACTTCAAAACAGTTGTACAGTTGTATTCTAACCAAGAAATGATGAACCAAAGATAGCAAGTGGGTTGTGTAGCAACACCCAATGTAACCATGATGACAATAATGCACTTAACGAGCAACCAGAAATTCATAATTCATGTTTATGGAAAAAAATACACAGAGTTTGCCAAGTTCCTGGATCTTAAACAACAGTTGGAAAGGAATGGTGTTTGTCTGTTACATGTATTAACTAGTATCCATGTCAATCAGAATTTGTATGCACAACCCAGTAACATGAACATTGTGAGTTGCTCTGTTCATAAAGTACAGAGATTGACGAAAATTACCGTGAGCATCCAGGTGGCATTCTCAACTTCATGAGGATTTGATTTGACATAGCGATGATTGAAGGTGCTTCCACTGTGCATGTCAACTTTATGATCATCTTTCAAGTGACTTACTAGGTATTGAATGTCACCAGTGACAGTGCATTCAGATCCAGCATATGGGCAAGTATATGGCCTGTATTGGCACTGCGACTCGTGTTTCAGCTTGCAATAATAAGGATATATGCCCAAGCACCCAAAGTTCTGGTATTTGCATGGAAGCTCTAGTGATGCAGCCACCTTTTCCAGAGCAAGGCATCTTATGTTACCCAGTTCATGTCTGCAAGTTGGGCAGCGATTGTGAACTCTTGGCTTGCATCCAGAACATAGAGTATGACCATTGGAGCACTACACACAAGAGATGTGGAAGCATTATAAAGAATGTGTTAACAAATTCGACTTGCTCTTCAGGGTTAAAGAGCATGCGGTTTTCAAAACACAATGCCTTCATAAAAATATCGAACAGAAATCTATCTTAGCTTGACTTAAATTAAAGCTAAAACAACATTTTTACTCTAAGTTTCAATCATATTGACATACACAATCAAGTTAAAAGCCTGCAACTATGCCAGCATAATGTAACTAAATAAATAAGATGAATGTAATCATGAGATTAATAACAAGGTATACCTGATGAATTGGAGGATACATGGCATTTAGACACACAGGGCATTCCAACAGCTCATGCACATTGCCAGAGACCATCATATTTGGCTTTGGTGAATGTGGGGTGTGATCACCAACAAGTTCAGTAACATCCAACATCTCCTCATTCTTTGGAGGATCAATAACTTCACAATGGGAATCATCAAGATAAGTAGCTGATGCCATGGGCAAGCCTATAGATATGTAATCCTGTTTGAATGAAAAAAGAAGAGCGACAGAAAAAAAAATTAGGTCCAGGAGTTAAAAGAAAGGAAATTGAAATGGTAGAAATGCATGTTTATTCATCACAAAAATCATTGCAAAACTAAATTCCTTTGCCTTTAAAGTTCTGTGAGAGAGATCATTATGGAAGCAGAAATCATGAGTGCACATGGGCTTCACATGAAGTTCTTATGGATTGGAGAAGTACATTGCATTCTCCTTTTTTAGAATTGCTGGCCCTTGATTTTCATGTTTTCCTTTTTTAGTAGGTTTTGGCTATGTGCATTTTAGCTATGCAGAGACCGGAAATGTTCTTAGAACAATTATATCTTCTCGATGTAATTGTCTAAGTTTAATAAAAGCTTCCATTATAAAAAAAAATCAAAAAAAAAAACATTGCATTCTCCTGAACTTTGCAAAAGGTCCATTTTACACCCTGAACTACAAATCTAGTTATTTAGAACCATAAAGTTACAAAATGAGTCAATTACATCCTAAGGTGGTTTTGGACTATGGTTTTGCTAATGTAGATCAAACCCATGATTGCTTTACAGCCATGGTGCAGTTTTATTTTCAATGTTGCAGCATGTCTTGTTACTACAAAACATTTTTTCCTCCAAGCTGCTCTAGTGCTTGGGTTTTATGCTCATAGTTCTCTGACAACCATTTTAGGAAGCATTTAGTTAGTTGGTCTACTGTTCTACTCTTTCCGTTACATACTACAAGTCATTTGACTTTTTATTAAGTCAAACTTCTTTAACTTTGACCAATTTTATAGAAAAATATACTAATAATTAAAACATCAAATTAATTTCATTAAATCCACCATATAATATATCTTAATAATATATTTATTTGATATTACATATGTTAATATATTTTTCTTTAAACTTAGTCAAAATTGAAGAAGTTTGAATTTGAAAAAATCAAACAACTTATAATATGAAACCAAGGGAGTATGTACAACTGCTCCACTGTAAAGACCAAAGCAGTAAGAGGAAAGTCAGTAGTGGAGGCCAATAATGCATTTGAACTTTGAAGATCAGGAATATGAAAACATGAAAAGGGGTGGCACTTCCATCAACCTCCACTACACCTTGTATTGCGCGCAAAGCTGAAGCTGCTTACAGGTTTACAGCAGCACTAAACCACAGAAACAACAAAGGTAGGCTAAGGAGCACTTCATCTGTTCATCACCACAATATGTAATCTTTCCTCCTTGTGTGATGATGAATTGCTAATATATACAATACCTATGGTTATTGCTAATTAAAAAACGGTTTTGGCAGTGGAAAAGTACAAACGGTGGAGCAAGCAGATTATGATGAACCTATGATATTGGAAAGACATAGACATGACTCCCCTTACATCATGAACACCTCAGAACCAGAAAACAGGAACCAGCAGACTGAACTTATAATAACCCCCATCAAAATGCACGAACAATCATGGTGATAATCGATAGTGTTGCACAGTATCTCGAGTTAACTGCCTAATATAGCAGTAAAAAGAAAGAAAAAAATCCAATGTGATTCTTTTATATATGAGTCAGTTCCACACACACAAGTCAGTGTTGCAAATTCGAATAAGAAGAGAACAAATATTCACAAATGCCTGGGCAAGATATGTCAAGAATGAGATGGATCAAACATCCAGAGATTTTTTTTAGACGAATCAGTAGTAGCACACCTCGACATGAATAAATCCCATTCGTCCTAAAGCAGCAAAGGCCCAAAATTCCCAAAAGAAACCGAGCAAAAAACCCTAACCAACAGCAACCAAGCGCACAGCCGCACACTAGACACCCACATTTTACCATGACTGAACCAAGAACGGCAGCAGTACATCAGAATCCCCTAAAATTCCAATCTTTCCTCCGGAACTCACCCTCACGAAACAATCCAAAACAAGCGAGCAAAATGCGCTACCTGAAAATGTGGGGAGGCCGAACCCGCGGATTTGATCTGGGACGCCTGGGTTCGGCGTGGTGCTACTGTGGTGAAGGGCTCGAGACAGGAGAGGCAGGAGCATTCGAAATAAAGCACCTCTTTCTCTGTCTCCTCCCTCCTCGAGCTCTCGCCTCTCTCTCTCTCTCTCTCTCAAAGTTTATATCAGTATCCTGTGGTTTTCCTCCCCACTCCTCGGGGTTTGCAAGGAGGGCTTTCACCAGCACAGGTGTTTTTATTTGGATTGATGTTACTGTTCATCAAGTTTGAAGTGTCTGTCTGGTAGTACAGTACTCTGTTTGGTGCAGGCCATCAACGGTAAAAACGAATTACTCCATTCTCTGAATCCTTTAATGGTCAGCACTAAATGAAGACTGAAGTTTGCTGCTTCAAACAGTGTACAGGGTAAAAGGCCACTGAAGATTGCAACTTTTTAATGGATTCCTATCATTTGACTCCATTTCAGGAGTTGAAACAGAGAGTATATTAAGGAGTATATCACATTGGCTCTGGTTCATTTCACTCTACTATTTGCATTGCAATGTACTACTAGCTTAAGCTCTTTTTGTTTTAGCTTGTGGAAGCTGATTAGCTGAATGCTATGGTTAATGGAGACATGAAACTGGAAAGTGGGAATCACCTTTGTCATTTTCTGGGAAAGAAAAACAAAGAGCCAGCTTTAGCAGAGTGCACATTCAGAGTTAAGGGAGAGAAGAAACAGCAGAGAGAGGCAGACCAAATTTGAAATCTGCAGGCAAGCTGATCGACGAGTCAAACAACAGCAACGAGGTCAAAGCTATAATCACAGGGGAGATGGAAGCTAAGCCACTTCTTTACATTAGCCCTACACGTGAAACGGGGAAAATGTTTGCTGGTCCAGTCTCCAGTACCCCTTTAAAAACAGAGGCTGGATTATAAATTAGAGATAAATTATGGGTGAAAGTGAGTTTACGATGATTGTTTAAAAGTTTGAACAAATCAAATTGATATTAAAAAGTTGATAAATAGCTTTAAAATATATAGTCTAAGATAGTTTTGAACGGAGCTCCGTAATCCATAGAGTACCATGGCAACTTGTTTTGAACGGAGCTCAGGCACCAAGAGAAAGGACAGAAATAGTTGCACAATTGATTACAATATAACTAAGCATTTATACCTCACAGCAATTGCCTCGGACATGGAAAAAAAGAGGGTGTGTCTCATTTTCTCTCCCAATAAAACAACAGCAAATAAATTATCCTCGATCCGAAAACTCAAAAACTGAAATATCGATGACACTAGACAAGATCACGAGATCTTTATAAGAAACTTTGAAGTTCGAATGAAATATATTTCCGATGTGATATGCTCACATGAGCCAGGTCCAAAACTCGACTCAGTCCAGTAATGGGCCATGAAATTTGACAAGTTACAGCCTTTAGGTCTAGTTAATTGTGTTGGGTTTTATATTTGCAGGTTTAAATTCTTTAGGCCCAACAGAATCCCACAATTTTTGCATGTTTCAAACGATGTCTTGTAACTGAAAAGGGTTCTTGTTTGTGTCAAGCTGATTAATTGCGGTTTGTTTCAAACAGTGATGCTCGGAAATCTAGAGTTTATACGATAAAATAAAATAGTTTGAATTTTATTTTTGTTCTAAAATAAAACCTATTTGCTCAATAAAATACTTATTTATCATTTATTTTTGTTGTGCCTTAAAATTCTCACAATACATGCGTTACTACTTGTTTATGGCTATCGCAGAAAGGAAGAAAAGAGTACGTGTATGCTTTATACAGCTTTGCTAAAGCTTGACAAAAGTAATGCAGATCACGTGGTGCTGCAAAACGAGATCTTGATTGGAATTCTGCACTGCAGGAAAGCTTTCTTTGCTGCAAACGAGTTCTTGACAGAAATTCTGCAGGAAAGCCTAGCTTCTTTGCTGAGAAGTAGCAGCTGATATAGTTGAGCAGCACGTTCGGTTTGGTCATGTCCACCATTGCCGTTCCGAGCAGCGTCCTTTCCGCCTCCGGCGACGCCGAGAGCCTCAGGAAGGCGCTCCAAGGCAATACATGCGAGCTCTCGTATGGCCATGAGGCCATCCATGGCAGCTAGCTAGCTTGCTTTTTCCTGCTGTGATGTGACACGATGATCTTGACAGGATGGAGAGCCGACAAGGGCGCACTGGTCCGGATCCTGTGCCGGCGAACGGCGGCGCAGCGAGCGGCGATCCGCCGCGCCTACGCCTTCCTCTACAGGGAGCCCCTCCTCAACTGCTTCCGCTACAGGCTCTCCCGCCACTGCCTCCTCTCCGTCGATTTCTGGGTATTCACTTGCCATCGCCGGCAGTAACAGGCGCAAAACTTTTTCTGATTGATCAAGTTTCGTCCGGATTATTACAAACTGTTTTTCCAATCTTGCTCTCTGGATTTTCTTGGTCCAGAAAGCCATGATCTTGTGGACGATGGACCCGGCAGAACGAGACGCCAATCTGGTGCACGAAGCACTGAAGAAGAAGAAGAAGACGGACGAAAACTACATCTCGGTGCTGATAGAAGTGTCATGCGCTTGCGCCCCGGATCACCTCATGGCCGTCAGGCGCGCCTACCTTGCCCTCTTCGGCTGCTCCATCCAAGAACACGTCGCGGCCTCGCCTGCAATCCAAGAACCTCTCAAGAAGGCAAGCCAAGATGCCATTTTTGTTGATCAAGATGCCTTCTGGTTAGCAAATAGTTCAGAGGTTCAGACAAGGAGACATTTTTTGTTGGTTGTTGCTGTGTTCTGCAGATGTTGGTGAGCCTCGTGAGCTCCTACCGCTTCGAGAGAGAGCGCGTCGACATGGACGTGGTGAGGCTGGAGGCGTCTCAGTTGGCAGACGCCATCGGGAGGAAGCAGCTGCACGGAGAGGATGCCATCCGTATCGTCACTACCCGGAGCAAGTCCCAGCTCAGGGCGACGCTTCAGCAGTACAGACAATATTATGGAACAGACATGGTTGAGGTGCTTACGATGAGATTAGCCGGCAAATTAACAGCATGATCACATGAGGGAATAACATGAACAAAAAAACAGATTTTTAACTGATAAAAAGTATTGTTCATCCATGCTCTTTCTGTCTTTCAGGATATCGGTAGCTATTGCAGCGGTCAGTTTGCCAGGATGATGAAGAGCACCATCTGGTGCTTGACATCGCCTGAAAAACACTTTGCAGAGGTGAAACACAAGTTAAACCAACTCAGATTTAAGCCTGCCGTCCAGATCATAACCTGTGCTGTTCTGTTCTGTTCTGCTTCTGCAACATGCTGGTTCAGGTAATCAGGCATTCGATCTTAGGGCTTGGGACGTACGAGGACGCGCTCACCAGGGTGGCCGTGTCGCGAGCGGAGATCGACATGAAGCAGATCAGAGAGGAGTACGAGGTGAGGTACATGAGCACTGTGGCTCGCGACGTCGTCGGCGACACGTCCTTCGGTTACAAGGGCCTCTTGCTGGCCTTGGTTGGGAGCGAGGACTGAAGAACAATGACACCCTGTTCAGTGTAAAATTTTATTACCATGCTCTGCGATTCTGTATCATCCTGTTCTTAGATCAATTATATGTACTGAAAACGTTACATTTTGCTTTTCAATAAAGCAGGGCATATGGGATATGCCTGTTCTAAAAAAAAATCGATAAAGACTTATATTATCTTAAATATTAGTTGTGGTGAAGGAACTGGACAAATAAAACTTGTGATTTTTGCTGTTTGCTACTGTGATCAATTCAGTCTGGAAGGAAGATTTTCAGCAAAAATATCACGGCGTCCATTGCAACGAAAAATAGGAGACTTTAGGAGTACATGGTGATCCGAAAAATCCATGGATTTTTTTCCTCTAGGAGATAATCTTGTCCCAACAGGAATCCAAAAGGCAACAGTTCTAAACATCAGCAGTGTTTGAATTTCATGTGAAACATTTTTTTTTGCGAGGAATTCATGTGTCACATTTTTTTTTTGCGAGGAATTCGTGTGAAACAACTTATTATCGATAGGAGTAAAAACATGACCATGACATGTGTGTCCTCTTGGAATTAGGGGTTTTTTATTTAAGGGAGAATAGCCATTTTGGGCATGTCCGAGGAGTTTTTGTGAAAAGTCGTTGACGAGTATCTACACAGTGAGAATCTAGATAAACTAAGATTTTGTTGCTTCTGGGATACTAGTCATTATCTAAATGGGTCACTATAAGTCATTTTCGTTTTCTTAACTCTTTTTCAAATATAAATATTTTTCAATTTTTTATGTATTTTTATTGTTTCTTCGATGATTGTCCTTGTCAACTCATGAATAAGCAACTCATATTCCTAAAATAGAATAAATAAGACACAAGTCACGCAATAGAGTCATTTGAGTTGATTTTTTAATTATTGTGTATAAATTCAAAAACAATGAGTACCAAAAACAGCATAGATCCTCTATTAGTGGCCCCACATGTAAGTGGCTGATAGGGTTCACCTTAATCAGAAACAGACATGACACGTGGGCACCCCAGACATGACACGTGGGCACCCTCACTCAGAGCGTCTCACGAAATTTCACGCGTCCCGCTCTCGATTTCGAAACACTCCCCCGACTCTTCGCCGCCCTCCGCTCGCTGGCGTCCGCGGCGAGATGGCGCCGCCGTTCGTGTTCCCCTCGACCCTCCGGGATCTGGAGCGGGATGATGGCAGCGATGGCGACGACGAGCCGTCCCTCCGCCCGCAGAACCCCGTCGCCGTGGCCGCACTCCGCGCCGCCGATCTCGAGGAGTTCGTCAAAGGTATGAGCCACTACGCCTCCATCCCCCCAAGCACCGTATCATTCGGCGTTTGTCTGGAGCTTGCTGAAACCGAGCCGTTGGGTATGGGCTTGTGGCGCGCGGAGGAGCTAAGCTGCCCTGTTTCGCCTCGAAATCGTGGTTGCAAACCCTAGTCCCCGTAAATTTCAGCTCAGAATCCAGATATAACAGTGTTTAGCTAGCTCATGTGCAGTGTTGGAACTAATAACGGAGTGTTCATTTCTTTTCAAAACGTTCTCATGCCTCAATTTATGCCCCACAAAATTTGGTAGTTTGTTTTTTTCTACGTGTTGTTAAATTTGTTAGACCAGGGAACTTTGTGGGTTGTAGGAGAATTAGTGCTCGTGTTTGTAAGGAAATAATGTACCACTGTGATATGTTGGGTTGATTTGTGCATCTGTAAATAACTAAATATTTCAAACAGTAGAATGAGCTTGTCAACAATTGGAGCAGATGGATAGGAAGTATTTTACCTAGGAGTATGAGAGACGTCTAGCTTTATAATTGCTGACTCTTGATTTTTATGTTTTTTCCTTTTTAAGTGGTTTTTAACTATGTGTATTTTAACTATGCAGAAAGTTAGAAGTGTTTTTAAAATAATTGTATCTTCTCGATGTAGTTGCCTAAGTTTAATAAAAGCTTCCATTATAAAAAAAGTAAGATGATACCATCCTTCCCTAACTGTCAGTTCTCAGTGCCTTGGTAATTTTCATCTCCATTTCTCTCCGGGCAAAGTTTATTTTTCTTCATTTGGACATTCACATCGCCAAATCTCTGTTGAAGTTATCCTTATTTATTGAAGTGTGTAATATCACACTTTTAATTTCTTCATTATTTTTTATCTGCACTTGAATAACTGAAGATTCGTGCAATGATATCTGGCAAAAGGTTGGTTCCATTGATCTATTCATCCAAGCACTCAAGCTTTTATTGAGTTAATATTTTTCTCAGTGCGCATTTTGTCACAAACTAGTTCATATCGAATTTAGTGTAAGCTGCACGGGGTTTGTTCTGCAAAATACTCGGGACTTCACACAATCAAAATACCATATTTTCTTGAGTTGATTTTGGAATATTCTACCTTGTTTGAATGCACATGTAGATTTTTATTTTACCATACGTACATAGCAATGCACTTTTATCCTTTGAACCAAAAGATTTTCTCTGAACAAGTTAATTCTTACTTTTGTTTTTTCTTTAAATTCAAGGCACATCATTTGACCTGTCTGACAAGGAGCTC
Source organism: Zizania latifolia (assembly GCA_000418225.1). Classification (NCBI taxonomy): domain Eukaryota; kingdom Viridiplantae; phylum Streptophyta; class Magnoliopsida; order Poales; family Poaceae; genus Zizania; species Zizania latifolia. Next base: position 221,555 of record KE372815.1, on the reverse strand, counting down.
TTCTGCATCGAGGAGCAGGATGTGTTTGATCGCATCTATTCCCTCGTGCGTGACTTCACTTGCTTGCCCCCCGCCCTCAAGTTCAACCTTGTTGAGACCTTGCGCTCCAACCTTAGTGTCCTCCTTCCAAATATAGACTCCCTTTCAAGAGCTTCCATGTCATCTCCTTCTGATGGGCTCCAAATTGCTGACCGCATTGCTTCCCACCGCAACGCACTCAAGATCTACTCTTTCTTCCTCCTCTCCATTGTTGTTGCCAATGAATCAGCAACTGATAGTTGCAATGGTCCTAAGGTAGTACCTGTGCGAAAGTTACAAATCATTCACTCTTTGTACCTTTTTGATTTTAAGTGAACTTATTCTGCTATGTGGATTTAGGTGGCAGCACATCGTCGGAAGAAGAGTACTGTATATGCTTGGAATTGGGAAGCACAAAGAGGCCGGATCATGAATCTAATTGCTAATTCACTTGAAGTTGACCTTTCACTACTCTTTGGTCCAGGCGGTGCTGATGAACAATATCTCTCTTTTGTTTCAAAGTAAATTCAAGAAACTGATTAGGGTATATTTTTCTGATTCCATTCCTTATAGTGATGTTTCTCTTGATGAACATATGTAGGTGTACTTTTGTTCTCTGTGAGAATCAAAGTGTGTTAAAAGACGAGGAAACAAGAAATGGTCTATGTCGAATAATTGGTGGAATTGCTACAAAGCATCAAAGGATATCGCAAACAAGTGCATCTGTCTTGTATTTGATTCATAAATTTGATTTCACTGTTGTGCATCTTGCTGAAGCAGCTGCTGCTGCAGAGAAAAGGTTTGGTGATGGAAGCCTTGCGATTTCACTGATAAGGGAAATTGGTCGCACTGACCCAAAAGATTATGTAAGGGATACTGCTGGTGCTGACAATGTTGGGAGATTCCTAGTAGAACTTGCAGATCGCATGCCAAAGCTCATGTCAACCAATCTTGGTGTTCTGGTACCTCATTTTGGTGGGGACTCATACAAGATTAGAAATTCTCTTGTTGGTGTCTTGGGCAAGCTGGCTGCAAAGGCCTTCAAAGATGTTGAAGGCGATAGCAGCACACATTCTTTAAGGCTCCGAAGTAAGCATGCTATGCTGGAAATTTTGATTGAACGTTGTAGAGATGTGTCAGCATACACGAGGAGCCGTGTGCTTCAGGTATGGGCAGAACTGTGTGAAGAAAATGCTATTTCAATTGGCCTGTGGAATGAAGTAGCACCAGTTGCTTCAGGGAGGCTGGAGGACAAAAGTGCAATTGTGAGAAAATCAGCACTACAACTACTCATCACGATGCTGCAACACAACCCTTTTGGGCCTCAACTAAGGACTGCAACATTTGAGGCAACTCTAGAAAAGTACAAGGAGAAATTGCTAGGAATGGAGCCTCCTTCTCCAGAGAAAGATGAACTTGTGAATGATTCTTCACTAGGTGAAGTGATTGAGGGGCAAGATGAGAGTGTTAGTGATAGCTGTTTACCTTCTAGTCAAGAAAAGAAGGATCAAGATCCCACGATTGTAGATCTAACTAACCTGGAACAGATTAGAGCCTTAGTTGCATCACTTGAGGCTGGTCTGCGGTTCTCGACATGCATTACTTCATTAATGCCAACTCTTGTCCAGTTGCTAGCATCACCTTCAGCTACTGATGTTGAGAACACAATTCTTCTACTAATGAGATGCAGGCAGTTTCAGATTGAAGGTTCAGAAGCAGCCCTCCGGAAAATGTTACCGCTGGTAATGCGC
>KE372815.1:197186-210186 GCA_000418225.1 Zizania latifolia | reverse complement strand
CCGATGGGGGCGCGGGAGTACTACGACTACCGGAGGGCAATCTACGGCGACATCACGCACAAGGCCATCCTCGTCGACGCCGCCGGCACCCTCCTCGCCCCCACCGAGCCCATGGCACAGGTTGGCTCCGTCCCCTCCCTCCCATCTTCAGGTCGCATCTGTGTTGTTCTCTGATGCGGCCTTTTCTATTGCGCGAGATGCCAATGGCTGAGGCATCCATGTTTCTAGGTGGATTTGATCATATGCCACTAGTTTAGTGTGGCAAATTGATAATCTTTGTGCTGCATGCAGTGTGCGCGGTTGAACGATGCGTCGATCTGATCGATTGCTGTTCTATCCAAGTCTATGCATCGATTTGTACTGTGTGGACTTACGAGATTTATCCGTGTTCCTCAAGTTTGCCTTTGGGTGGATTTGCTCCAGACATAACGAGATGCGAAGAAAAAGCTCCCTTTTTGCGATGTTGGGATATACATATGCATGCGTTTTGATCTGGCTTTCTCCAAATGTTTCTTTAGGTTTACAGAACAATTGGCGAAAAGTATGGAGTCAATTACTCGGAGGATGAGATCTTGATGAGATACAGGCGGGCATATGCGCAACCATGGGGTAGATCGCGGCTAAGGTATGTCATGTAATTTACTCTCTTTTTTACTGTTCTGTACCTCCAGATGTGATGTTTGAATTTAATTCTGCGATAGCTTGGATGGCGTTGCGATTTTCTATTTCTTGTGCCGTGTTGCATTTGAAAGATTTGATTTTGAATAGCATCTGGGAGTGAGATATTGGAGTTTATGCTTTCACTGTCGATTGCATTAAATAATGTGACAAATACTGAAATGTTTGTTAGCATGTCGCATACTAGTGGCTTTTTGTGCAGTTTAAATAAGGCTATGGCATGTAGAAGTGGTTACTGAGTTAATATTTATAATATTTGCCATTCACTCAATGGAGGTTGGTCTTTGGAAACTATCAGCATGGTGAAAGTTGCTCATGAAAGATGAAAAATATGGTTGTTTAAACAAGCATACGAGAACGTGGCAATTTTAAATAGAGTGAATTGTTCAACTGTCTGAGTTAAAGTGTGAATAGAAAACTTGCATCTTGTTTCCAAGAAAAAAAACGATCAAAATTCAAAAGTAAAATTCAACTGAAATAAATTGGTACCAGAATGCTAGACAGAATCTTTCAAGAACGATTGTTTTAATTCTATGAACAACCAAAATTTCTGATTAACTGAACTGGATTTTGGGAATGAGATTGTTTTTGCTGTCTTTTGGTGATGGAAGAAGAGGGGAAAGCACCAATCTTATGTTTCTAGGTAGAATATTCAAAAGTCAGATTTTTCTGTGTGTGTGGTTTAGAGTTTAAACACTGTACTGATGACTAGTGAAACTCTGACTTGGTTTTATGTGCTTTGCAAGCACACATAAATATGGGCAATCGTCTGCAACTAATTTTTCTCGACATATTTGAGTGCTGGTGATAGGTAGTAGGCATGCATTTATTCCTTATTTTGGACCTTATATCTAGCCGGTGCTTTCGTGTGCCTCCTTGCACTGTGGTTGTTGTTATGTTACTAAAATAGAAATATAAGACTGGTAGAGTTGCAGCCTTCCAGTTATATGATTGAGTTGTCGACATTATAGATTCATATTCACTCATAGATATCACATTTACATTTCATAACCTTTAAAAATATCTGCAGCTGCATTGACTAATGCATCTAAACATCTCCAGGTATGTTGATGATGGTAGGCCCTTTTGGCAACATATAGTTAGTTCTTCTACCGGATGCTCAGATTTACAGTACTTCGAGGAACTTTATCAGTACTATACAACTGCAAAGGTGAGATACTATGCAATGATAATCGTTTCGAAATCTTGTTCTTATATGCTAGAGCCTTATGAAGTTATTCATGTTTGCTAGGCTTGGCAGCTCTGTGACCCTGATGCTAAATATGTTTTTGAAGCATTGAGAAAGGCTGGAGTAAAAACAGCTGTTGTATCCAACTTTGATACCCGTCTTCGGCCACTTTTACAGGCCCTGAACTGTGATCACTGGTTTGATGCAGTTGCTGTATCTGCTGAGGTGGGTTTCCATTTACTTGCTGTACTTGTCTCCATGTTTCGGCCAAGGTGTTCGTATTATAACCTTTTCATTCAAACTCTATTCTCTGGATCCTGTATTGACAGGTGGCAGCAGAGAAGCCAAACCCAACAATATTCTTGAAGGCTTGTGAGTTTTTAGGCGTCAAGCCTGAAGAGGTTGTGCATATTGGCGATGACCGCAGGAATGATTTATGGGGAGCTAGAGATGCAGGCTGTGATGCCTGGCTTTGGGGCAGTGATGTCTACTCTTTCAAGGAGGTACAAACCTTGATTTTCTGATGCTCCAACACTTTCTTGAAGAAAACAGATGCTCCATTCATCCAGTGGCGGAGACAGGAGTGGGGCGGGTAGGGCTTGATCCCCACCACTAGCTCCTTAATGCTATAAAATCATATGAATTTTTTTGAATGATTAGTTAAGAATAGTTGTATCAACTCTAGGCGTGATATATTTTTAGCTCTGCGGCTGCAGTGCCCCCATACATCTAACAGTTGGGTATCACGAATTGCGCTAACACCAGCAAACAAGTGGATTTGTGGCGTCTCTGCACCGCTCCTCTTCATGTTTAAATACATTTAGGAACAGATTTGCTGTTCCAGGAACCAAACTCACATCAGAACATGTGTGTTTTGCAGGTCGCGGAAAGGATCGGAGTTGACGTATAAATCTTGGTGTTTGCTGTTGGCTGAGTCGCCTGAGCTCCAAATAAAAAGGCCGGGAGGTGTTGCCATTTTGTACATAGCGGCAACCCGTGTTGCTCCTCCGGTGTCTGACGACTGTTGTACATATGTTTCCAGAGAATAAATCATTGGACTTATGAACTCTGTATTTAAGCGCTCACTTTAAGTTACCCCCTTTGTAAACTTGGTGCCTCTTTTGTTAATGAAGTTTTCACTCTTCTGTCCTCTTCTGCCCCATAGTTGAGCAGCCATATATTCCGACAGCAAGTCATACACATGAAAAAGCTAGTGTCACCAACTTATCTTTAGTTGTTAACTAGGGCTGGCCTGGAGTGGAGTAGTCGTCTCGGGCCCATAAGAACGTAAGGGCCTAAAGAATATGTTAGGTTGTTAGGCCGTTGGGCTGGCTGTTGAGCCGGTGAGCTGTGTTGCCAGTGATTTTAGTCATATCTCATCTATGAAGAGCTATGAGTAGCTTATAAATAAGAGTAGTCATTCTTCTACTAGACCGGTCTTTTAGGATATGAGAGGGATCTCCGTTTGTAAGCTGCGTCAGATGCACATGAACGTCCAGACGTGGACCGAGGTCGGGGAGCTAAGGCCTGAGACGCTAACAAGTGGTATCAGAGTTAACAGCCGCCATGCCTACCTAGGGGGCTTCTTAGGGAGATAGGGTGTTAGATTCCTGAACCGTTGGGCCGACTGTTGAGCTGGTGAGCTGTGTTATCAGCAACTTTAGTCCCACCTCACTCACGGAAGGAGGCTACGAGCAACTTATAAGAGAGAGTAATCATCCTTTTACTGGACCGGTCTTTTAGGATGTGAGAGGACTCTCCGCTTGTAAACTGCGTCGGATGTGCATGAACGCTCGGACGTGGGGCGAGGCCGAGAGATAAGGTCTGGAACGCTAACAGAATAGTAGACCAGAGTTAGATATGGGTTGTTATGTACTCCCTCCATCTCATAATATAATAATTTATGATTCTAAATGAAACATGTCTAAATTTATTGTATTTTAAAATATCTCAGTCTTAGATTGTTATATCATGTAATCTGTAAGATATGCATCTCGCTACATCATGTTAACTCTTATTTTTAGTTTACACCCAAATATCATTGCCGGCCCCTGTTGCAGCAGTACATCATACAGACGAGCCACGGCTAAGACGCCTGTTATGCCGACGACGTAGAGTGCGGCGAACTTGCCAGGCGGCGGCTGGAAAGTGCCAGGCGCGGCGGCGGCGCGAGCACCTAGCCGGCGGCGAGGTGGCACGCCGCTCGCGCGACATCGAGAAAGGCCAGCCGGATCACCCGCCGTCGCTGAAGTAGACGCACGCAACTCCTCTGGGCCCATTACATTGGGCCGTGGGCCCAAGCCTGCCTTTGGGCTTGTCATCAGCTCGGGCCCAAGGCCGCGTCCTCGTTTCAGAAATCAACGTCGACGAGCAAACAAAGCAGTATATTATTAAAAAACTATATTGATAAGTATAGGTAATGTGTGTCGAACAAATAAAACTTTTAGATTTGTGAATCCAATGGAATCAAGGAGGTAGAAATAACATCTTTTTGACAAAGTTTATATAGAAATATAGCGAATATTTAAAATGAGATACCTCCTTCCTCAATGTTTTAGGATTTACCCCCACCTTAGTTAAAATTGATGATTTATCACTCTTTTGATTGAAATTGTCAACATTTATCCCTTCTCCAGTATTTTTATGCAAACTCCATCTTGCCCATGCCTCCTTTCTTTCTTCTGTAATACCAGCTACTTCTACGAATAAAGATAAATGGGTAAATCCTCAATTTCAACTAATACATAGCAAATCATAAGGTGTCACTAAATGGTTCTCTAAATGTAACCGTGCCGGTTATCATAGTTTTTTTCCTAATTCTGTAACCATATTAGCTGGTCGAAATTTTTTGGGGGATTTTTGATAAATCTGTAACCACATTAACAGTCCAAGTTTGCTTGACAATTTGTCCATTTGACATGAAATCCAACAAAAGAAACCGGAAGGAAATTAAATAAAGCATGTGGAACCTCATCCAAAGCTCAAATAGTTTGACGTGCCAAAATATGATCAGCTCGAATTCGTATTAACTTCAGCTCATGCCACTTAGTATAAATCAGAAAAAAGAAACTGTGCACAAGATGTGCTACACTGCTACTCCAATCTCCATGCATGCAATTTGTCGATTTGATTACTGATTCACCGGACTAAATTACAAATAGGAGATTGATCTAGCGGTACAAAATTCTTGTGGAAATAATAAAAGATATAGATCCAACAATATGTGCATCTAATCCAAATATTTCGAATCAATTCTTGAGGAGATTGGTTAGATTAAGATTACTGCTTGCTTGTTTGCAGATGTAATTGTATGTATACCACCGGCGTCTAGTCTACCGGATTCCCTTGTCCAGCCCCAGCAGCCTCACCGGAGACAGCCTGCCGCCGGGGCTGACGATGTCCACCACCCTCCTCCTATTGCGCTCCTTGATCGTCTCCAGCTGCGGCGACCACGGCCGCCCCCTCGTCGCTCCCACCAGCTGCTCGTAGTGCTTCCTCAGCTCCGGCGTGCTGCAAAGCGCCCCATGCGCGTTGTCGTCCCCCTCGTCGTCGTCACCACGACCGGGTCGTCCGCTGCCGCCGCCGCTGCCACCACCAGGCGGCCGCCTCCCGGTGACTGCCTTCAAGATGAACTCCTCCGCGACCTTGATCACCGTGTGGCCGCCGTCATCCTTGACGTACTCGAACGGGCTCGCCGCGCCACCGGCCAGCAACGGGGCGCCGCCGCGGCCCCTGTCGTACGTGAGCGCCGCGAGCGACGCCGCGGTAACCACGTCCCGGCCCTGCGGGAGCCGGTCCACGGGGAGGACGAGGTAGGTAGCTCCAGCCTCGAGCCGGTCCTCGATAGCTAGCACCGGCGCCGGGCGGCCCAGCCGGAACCCGTCCGCTCGGCACACCACGAAGCGCCCGGCGTGCTCCAGCATGACCTCCCCGACCGCCCTCCCCGCCTCCGCCGCCCGCTTCTCCCCTCCCCACAGCACCAGCCGCGCCCCTCGCCGCCGCCGCCGCTCCCCGGGCCGGACGCAGAGCCACCGCAACAAGCCATTCCCCATGTGTAGCCGCCTAGCTAGCTAGCTCTCGCGCAAGCTACCAGGTTACCTGCAGCTAGTATACCTTATGATATTCAGCTGGTGTATATATTACGAAGAGTTGACATGCCCGAGCCGGATCGGAGCTAGCTAGCGCGCAGTTGACATCGCGTCGGTGGTCAAAGTCCGCCGCGTTTTCGACTCCATCCATTGATTCCATTCGCCGGTGGCGAGGAGTGGAACGGTTCGCGCGGGGACATATATACGCGATACGGTAAGATCTCGTGCAAGTTGTGTTTTTTTCCTGTTCTGGCCGGCCAGCACGGCGCTAACCGGCCGGCGCCCGGCGGTGTGCCGTGCGCCGCGCGCGGAGGCGGTGGGGTTAGTGGTACGTGGAGAAATGGGCGGCGCGCGCGCGTTGGCTGCATCTGCAGGAATACTTGCATGGCGCACGGTTGCTCTCGTAGTGGCTGCCGCTGCCGTGATGACGAGGGTATACAGCATGCATGTGTGCATACCTGAATCGCAGAATGAGACTGTGGATGTGGTGCTACGAAGTGCAGCCTAGGCTAGGCCGCTAGGGGCATATCCATTATCATTTATCCACATGTGTTGTCATTTTGTGTTAATTATCTAATTTTATATGTTAATGATAACAGTTTGGCTTGCTTATGATTACCGTAATGTTCTATAAAACCATAATCATTACGTTTTATACCGTAAGGTGTTTAACTTTTTAAAGTTAAATTTCTCTAACTTTCACCAAATTTAAAGAAAATACATTAGCATATCTAATATATATATATACATATAATTAGTTAAAGTTAGAGAAATTTAACTTTAAAAATATCAAACGACTTACAATACATAACGAATAAAATAATTTATAAGCTTATAATGATATAATTGACCTGTAATCTGAGATCCACCTTTAAATATAGCTAGTCCACAAGTCATGTACAAGCACCGAAATTCACGTGTCTTGTACTAGAGTAACAATTAGTCCAATTCCTAGATCTTTTTTATATTATAAGTCATTAGGTTTTTTAAGTCATTTTTCTTACGTTGATAAATTTTAAATAATAATATATTAATATATATGATATCTAATAAATAAACTACCAAGACTTTAAGAAACTAGTTTAATATTATAGTTGTTCGTATATATTTTCTATAGAACTCATTAAAGTTTGAAAATTTTAACTGATAAAAACATCAAACGAAACTTATGTTACGCAAGAGTATCTAATGATGTAGACTGGGTCGGTCTAGTCTGTAATCTTCAGAGATCATCAGCGGCTTCGATTCGTTGCGTATAACCGTGATCAAGCTAGCTAGATAGGTCAGAAGGTGCATGGACTCTGCAGGCTCCACTCCAATACTCCATCACTGATCAGCAGCTAGCAGTCAGCAGACACGCCCATCAATTCAATCTGGAGGTCAGATTGTTTTATTCAAGTCTCTCAATAAATTCTACTGGTACAACTACTCTACATACGTGGCATTGAAATTCAGAGCTCAGGGGCTCGAGGAAGTAGTTCTTCCATTAAAAAACCATGAGTCATATAACAATTGTACTATATAAATAAATCTAAATAATCTTTAGATCTATTTAAGATTTGATTCATAGAACATAAAAATACGGAGAAAAATAAATCCGCTTAGTTTCAAACTTGGTACAACCTAAAATCACCAATCCTTAATCACCAATCCTTTTGGTTCGCACGACCAAAAAATTATTAAGAAGGTCTACGTGAAGATAAAAATATGAAATTGTATAAAGAACTATATACAAAAGAATAGAAAAAAAGGCTTGAATAAAAAATAGAATCAATCTCAAGTTGTGAAGTAATTACGCATATAGAAATTCAAAAAGAAATCGATACAATTCATGTGATAACCCTATCCGATTCCCCAATTTATTAAAGAAAAAGGAGCAATCGAAGAATTAGAGAAAGAGTTATAAAAAGAAGTTAATTCTATAAGAATTAGAGAAATATTTATAAGAAGAAGTTACTTCTATAAAGAAGAGACTTAATATTGGGATCGAAAAAGTGAAATAACATTATAGACAACCTAACATTTCTACAGAATATATAGCTTTCCAATTAAAAAATAGAGTTTCATTCCGAAATGCAATGTAAAAATGCATTGAATTAACTAAAAAGCCATTGAATTAACTAAAAAGCCATTGAATATATAGCTATAAATACAGTGAAGCACGTCAGTGGTGACGACGTTTGGGCAACTGTGGTGTTTGACATCTTCCTCATCTTCCCGTCGACGCCATGACCGGATCCTGAAAGCTAGTTCTTTATAGTATTCCCAGATTTGATTCAATGATCACGGGTTAGCTAGATCGCTAATGTGACCGAAGCACGCAACTTGGCGCATAAATTAAGTTGGTGCTTCGTTCACGAGGAGGGACGGAAGAGTCGATCGCTGATTGGTAGTTCGTCGACGAAACTGACAGCGCTGAATCAATGCACATATTCAGAAAACTGACAAAACTGAATGCATATATTCAGAAAACTACTGCTGTGAAAAGAGGGATTACCTAATCGAAAATCAAAATGAAATGGAAGTCAATTTTGCATTATCGTTAGATGGAATTTGCTTGAAATACTTGCTCTTTTTTCGCTCTGTTGATCTCAATATCGACCATGGAATAATTGCGTTGAAAAATGAGGCGTGTGTGGTGAGCAACTAACCAGTAAACAACCATGTTTTGAAAAGGTCCTCTCTGAACATGCAAGCATGTCATTTCAGTTTTCAGATCCAAATTCAGGTACCATGACTTTCAGAAAACTGAGTAATGTCCTAACAATGGTGGAGCTAAAAATATATCATATAGTTATGATTTTAGTACCCATTTCCCTTGCGTATGGTTTCTAACTTGTTCTGTTATAGAACTAGCGCTCCGCCTCTGGCTGCTCCGGCCACGGCGGCCACCAGCCCCCTGCCACCGGCCGCTCTGGCCATGGCAGCCCCTTGCAGCTCCACCCGCTCCTCCACCTCCCCTCTGTCCCCGCCTCGTGGTGAGGCTCCTTCCTCTCCAGATCGGCTCCATTGGAGCTATGACGAGGACGACCCTGAGGTCGACGAGGTGGAAGAGACTCAGTTCCCCTCGACAGATCTCGAAGCAGTGGCAAATCTGGGGTCCGCTGGTGCTTCCGTGGTTATTGCAAAGCTCCCAGCCCCCCTTTCCCCTAGCTCCCCGGCACATTGAAGTCCTGTCACCAGCGGCCATCCCTAAAATTCAAAATTCAAAGCTCCTCAACCACCAGCAGCGCCCTCTCAACCGGCATTCATTCGCTCCTGCTCAAAGATCCTTCTGCCAGGTTGCTCCCTCCCCGAGGCGTCAGTCCGGCATTTTGCTCCTCAGGCTCTGCTTCCCGATGGGGAGCTTGACAGCTGGACTGTGGTGCGACCTCGTCGCTGACGACGCTCCATCCCAGCTTCTTCGCGAAAAGACCGCCGATCCACCGCCGCTGGTAGCCTTGATTGCTCACTCCATCTCCAAGACTTCAAGGAGAGAATGCAAGGCAGGTGCTTTAACCGCCTTGGAAAAGGGCATCGAGCTACGTCTTGCCGGGATCCGGTGAAGTACTTCTTCTGTTTAAAGAGTGGTCATCGGACGCGTTCCTACAGAAAGGCCAGTCGTCCTTCATCATATCCCCTCCCCACCGTGCAACCAGCCAGGCGGAGCGCCCACGGCCGTTTGTCCTACGCTAAAGCCGTCCGTCGGGGTAGCATCCGTGAGCGTTTGGATCCTCGCCTGGTTGCTTCCCAGGGTCCCTCTCTAGCCCCCGAAGACTCCTTCCCAGAAGGACTCCGCCACCGCTTGGGCCCTCGCCTTCCCCAGGCCGCTGCTTCTTCGACGCCCCGGGCGCTTCTTCGCCGGGCTCGCCCATCCAAGCAGGCCAGCAACCTTTCGATGGCCACCTTAGGAGACGCGAACACCCGGCTAGAGGAGGTCTCCTATGTTGTCCCTGCAATGGTCCACCTCAACAAGGAGCTCCGCCGTCACAAGGCGCTCTCCGCCATGGCCTGGTTGGTGCAACCTCTCCCTCCGGTGGAACCTGCATTCATCGCTAATGCCATTGAGCGTGAGTTCGGTCTCAACCAAGAGGACTTCACGGTTCACCGTCACTACCCTGAAGACTTCCGGCTCAACTTTCATCATCAGCGTCATCGCGACCTTGTCTCAGAGGCCCGCAAGCTCAAGCTCGATGGCCTGGATATTCACGTTCGGCCATGGAAGCTTCTTCGTCATGCTTTTGGAGCAGCTCTCCGCTTCAGAGTGAAGATTTGCATTGAAGGCATCCCTATTCACGCATGGCGTCCGGAAGTGGATGCGGCAATTGTTGGAACGCACTACACCATGGACACCATCGATACTCCCTACGACGATTCCAGCTTTGACTCCCGCACCATCGATGTTTGGGCCTGGACTGTAAATCCTAGTCTCATTCCAAAGGTAAACTGGTTAACTCTCACTGATTTCTCCTATGCAGTTGCTTGCCCTGGTCTAAGCTCTTCGCAGGTCAGCTCGGTGACTCCACAGGACGTGCGCAGCAAGGCTGTTCTTATGTTCCGCGTCCTCCTTCACTTGGACCGAGTGGACGACTTCTCTGCTGCCCCTGTAGATGGGGCCTATGACCTGGGAGGCACGGTGGTGCCGTTCAAGCCGGCCACGCGATGGCTCCCATGGCTCCTCGGAATGATTGATGGCACCTCAACCCCTGTTGATACTTCTCAGCCTCTTCCCAGCGATGAGCCACCTAGTCGGGAGCAGCGTCGACCTAGGGTCGCACCTCACTCCTGCAGGAATGGCACGCTACACAGCGACATCCGCCACGACGACCCGAGCGATGAAGAAAGCCGAGATGGCTCATCGGGCTCCCGCCGCTGGCACAGTCATCGTGATCGCCGCGGCAGGGAGTGGCAAGGCTCTGGTGGACGGCCGTTCTTGGGAACGCTCCCCCTGGCCACGTGAATGTCACGACCGCTCCAGGCATCACCTCCTCCTCTCACCGACTGACAACACCAGCTCCAACAATGCCAACGTTTTTGTGGACATCACCTTCCGTGTCATCTTTGACTCCAAGGCCTCCCTCCTTCAGCAACAGCTCTCCTCCATGCTCTCCGGACACCTAGAGCGCGTGTCAGTAGAAGTCGCCACTATTCGCCAGGCCTAGATGAACAAGCTTGCACCGACGCCACTTCTCCCACCTTCTCCCATGGAGTCTACGTCAGTTGTGCTAGTGGAAGACCGCCTCCGCGACCTCATCGACAGTCTCCACCTTGGCGAGCCTTCAGCCGAACAAGACCCAGTCCCTACATCCGACCTTCCAGCGATCAACACTAAGCTTCAGAGTTCGCCTGCCTCCACTGCTCGCTTCACTGAAGAGCTCCCGCCGCCTAGTGAAGCACCAGTACAAGTGGCAGTGTCTTCTTCAGCCTCTCCGGTCGTGCTTCTTCAGGGCTTCGATGAGTTGGGCAGCAGCTCAGGAGCCCCGCCGGCCATGGCGGACGTGCCACCCTCTTTGGCTCCAATGCTTCTCCAGCTGTCTTCCGCTGTGCAAGGCCCGCAGCTCCCGTCGACAACCCTCTTCTTCAGCTCGCCTCCACCAGCGCTTTTGCCCACGCCCCAAGATGTAAACCACCCACCCCTTCATCGGCGCTGCAACAAGCAAGCTCCAGCAAACCCAAGACGCAGTGCAAGACTAGCCAGGAAGATGTGCTCCATCCCTGTGGTGCGGCGGGCACAAGTGATTCTTGCACATCGCTTGGGTACTTTGGAAGGAACAGAAGAGCTCTCGGAAGACGCCCTCTAGCAGTACGCCAATCTCTTCAATGGACCTCTGCCAGATGCTGCCATCTAGGCCCTTACAGACCTTTTCCACCTTAATTCTGAATAGGCATCTAGTTTGGATGATGCCCTGGTGGAGATGGTAGCTGAAGCCGGTGTCTGATGCTTCCTTCATGTTTACTTTGGGTGTATGTGTGTCGAGTAGTCTGCGTGATGGTCACTTGTTTGTCACCAAGAGCGTACTTGTTTGTCGCCAAGAGCATGTACTGTACGCTCCTCCTTTTGGGCCAAGTGTGTGTTTTGGTCGTCTCAGGCATGACCTTCATCGTCTTAGGCATCATTTTATTTGTCGTCATTAGTTCTAAATGGATCAACCCAACCTCAATATAATTAGTTGGAATGTGAGAGGTCTTAATGATGTTGCACGTCGCACTACTATCCAACAAGTTCTCTCCACCTACCCGTGTGACATAGCATGCTTGCAAGAAATAAAGCTTCAGCACATCGACAAGGATGTAGCATGCTCTCTCTCGAATAATCGCCTAGATGAGTTCACCTATCTTCCGACAGTCGGTACCAGGGGAGGCATCCTCCTTTTGTGGAGGAGTGCAACAATATCCGCAATTAACCACCATCTCGGCGTCTTCAGCCTTTCTGCCACTATATCGATGTCGGATTGTGACTCCCCCTTTCTCTTAACCACGGTGTATGGGCCAACTAGTGACAGCCTCAAACCGGCCTTTCTCTCTGATCTCCGTGATTTCGCGCCGCCAGATGGATCCAGTTGGCTTCTCATCGGAGACTTCAACTTGATTTACATGGCGTCTGATAAAAACAATCGTAATTTAAATAGAAGTCTCATGAGGCAGTTCCGAGTAGGGATGGCAATCGTGCCCGTTTACTCGTTTACCCACGGGTAAAAACTCTATTAGGATCGGGTTTGTTCCTCATTTCATATCCAGCGGGTAAACGGGTACGGATATGGGTATTGACTACCCATACCTGTTATACCCGTTTACTCGATTGTGCTAGGTATAAAAACAACTCTAAACCCTAACTCTACTTTTCCCCTCCCCTCCTAGCAGCCAGTCCACACTAGCCCCCTTTTCTCTTTCCTCCTCCACTCCCATTCTTTGGTCCGTCGCTCCCCTCTCCCCTGTGCGCCCCGCGTCGGTGCCCTCTATGCGGCCCCATGCTGGCCCTCTGTGCGCCCCTGTGCCGGCCCTCACCGACCCTCGCGTCGTCATCGACCCTCACCACCCCGCACGTCGTCGCCGGCCCTCTAACGCC